>PVJA010002404.1:0-107391 GCA_004027025.1 Myocastor coypus | reverse complement strand
TTTTTTTTTTTTTTTTTTTTTTTTTTTTTTTACTGTTAAGAAACAACAAAGCCAATTAAAAATTCAGGAAATCACTGAGACAGATATTTAGACAAATATAAATCCATCAGTCATGGCTCTTGGGTCTTATTTCAGCATGTCAAATGAGCTGATAATTAGTTGATTTAGACTGAAATTAAATGTTCTATCTAGTTAAACCCATTGTTTCTTCTAGCAACAATCTTTGGAATTTGGACAAAAATGCTAGCTTCCTTTCAGTTGATTGAGCTTATTCTGGAAAACATTCCAAATCACTGAAGACTGCCAGAGAGATGTGATCTGCACCATCGTGCCATTTAAATCTCCATAGTCCTAGAAGTACTGATTTAAGTCAACCAAATTTTGATTCATATTAACTGTGCTTCTGAAAGTTTCCTAGGATTATCGCTCTCTGGTTGGAGTCAGCTTCCCGGTAGGCATGGTCATTTCTGTTTCCATTTTGTCTCCATGGAAGGCCAGAAGTGAGGCTGAAGATCAAAAGCTGTCCTTCCCTTTTCAAAAGTCAAAGTGCTAAGATGATTGTACTACTTATCTCTACCATGTTTTTGAAGGTAGCGATTAAAGCTTAAAGTTTGATATTGGCTGTATTTACATGGTTATATCTGGTAATCTGAGCCCCTGCGGTGACGTCAGCAAAGCGCTCGTAACAACCACTGCCGAACACCTACCATCTCATTGTCTTTTTAAGAATTGTGTGTCATCTCTAATGTCTTAGTTATTACTTTTCTGTTCTCTTTAAAATAAAATTAAAAATTAAAAGGTCTATGCGGCTGGAAACCTCGACACTGAATTACAGAGATGCTGCAAGCATCCCAGGGGTGGGCAAGTTGCTTCCTGAGGAGACTTCCCAGACCTGTAGCCCCTCAGAAGTAGCCCTGAGAAGGTCAGAGGTCAGCGCTGGGGAGGCCGCCTCTGCCCAGCCACATCTGGAGAGCAGCAAGCTTCTTACCACTGAACTTATTCAGGACTTCACTTTCCACTCGCCCAATTTTCTAACAGTACCATCTCTGATATGCTACAGGGTATTATGGGAAAGCTCTTCCATGCGCTGGGAAAACATTCTTAGTGCACTGCTCCTTTCCCTGAGAATGGAACCAGGCACCACTATCTCTCACTTTATAATTTCCACTTCAAGGTGAGTTTTCTCCGTGGCTCTCCCGAAGCCCTTCATTCTCAGTGTAACATCACGTCTTTGGTTGTAATAAAAGCCAAGACTTCCAAGGCGTTCAAGCCTTCAGGCCTTAACGTATAAAGTTCACCATCTTTGCCACCAGTTACAGAAAAATTAAAATTCTTGAGCTGTCCTGAGGTCTTTATCAGAAGTATAGGCCAAAAAGATAATAAATTATCAATGGGTTCTTAGAAAGAGAAGAAGCTTTATCTTTGCATGGCCTTTCTCAATACGGCAAAATGTAAGAAATGGTGCTGAGCTGACAACTCCCATTCACACAAAAGGTCAGCTGGACAAGATTTATAATAAAACGTGAGCTGCATGTGGACAAGAAGGCTTCTGTCTCGAAATTAGGGCCAAGAGAATAATGAGTGAGAAAACCAATTTACTTTGCACGTGATGCTCACTGCCAGAATTTTCCACCAACCATGACATAATTAGCAAACTTAAATATGAGAGAAAGAATATTCACCTGCAATCAGATCTGATGGGGCCGTAGTTTGTGAGTCTCACTGTCAAGCACCTGAAATACCTGGTCTGTGTGCCACTGTCCCACCTGTGTCTATGTCACCTCTACCACTAGTGACACAAACCACCAAAGGGAAGGTCACACATGTACCGCTAGTAGCTCAAGCTAGTAGGAATGTGTTCATGAAATTAATACTCTATTTCAGCACAAGACAAGCATGAGAACGATATACTATATGGGAAGGAATATGGTCAAAACCTTTCCATTATGGTCACCTAACAATGATCATCATGGTAAATTTTCCATGCACAGTTGAAAACTGTCACTGTGCAGCATGTGCCGCCACCTGCCCCCTTCAGAACATAAGCACAACCTGGCCTCCTTCCACCTAGGTGTGAGGCAGTGAGGCAGCTCTGGGGAGAAAGGGCCTCAAATTGCCCTTGTCAATCCTACTCCTTCTTCTTCTTCTTCTTCTTCTTCTTCTTCTTCTTCTTCTTCTTCTTCTTCTTCTTCTTCTTCTTCTTCCTCTTCCTCTTCCTCTTCCTCTTCCTCTTCCTCTTCCTCTTCCTCTTCCTCTTCCTCTTCCTCTTCCTCTTCTTCTTCTTCTTCTTCTTCTTCTTCTTCTTCTTCTTCTTCTTCTTCTTCCTTTTCTTCTTCTTCTTCTTCACCTTCTGTAAGAGGAAGTTCTAGAGTAGCAGTTGGTCTTTGGCTTGAGCATTCCTACAAACTCTCACAAACAAATAATCTAATCGTCCTGAGTAGCTTTTTAAAATTTGAATTATATCTATTGACATCTGCAGAATTAAAATATACAAATAGGAAAATGTCTGTTAATCCATTTAATACAAAAATCAAATCACATTTTTCAATAGCATGCTTAAGTGAAAATAGGTACAATTTTTTTAAAAAAAAGAGTGACAAAGGCTTTAATATTTTAGAAAATTACTTTGATATGAGCTTAATATAAAATAGCTATGTTCTCATATTTTCTTCTACACATGAAAGTCCTAGCCTCACAAGGAAAGAATACTTAGATTTTAAATAATCTTTGTTAGTACTTGAAGGCTTACTGATTCTTGTGATAGAGCTTGTGAAAACATTTCAATGAACTTTTCATATATTAAAATCTACAAAACCACTTTGAATTTTGAGTGAACTTTTTATGAATATGTAATTTTATAATATGCTGTGTTGGTCATTTAGAAAATACTAGTTCTCCAAGCTTCTCCTATCCCTCAAATATTAACCCATTTCCCACTGCAGTATCACCACCAATATCATCAGTAAAATGTTCAAACACTTGGAAGCTTTCAAGATCATAGTGAGAAACAAGATTTTGCAAAATTCTAATTTTTACCCCAAATCTCAAATTTTACCATTTGCCACAAATAATATCAGCTGCTGTCCCTGATGCAATTAATTCACTCCTTCAAAATTTTTAGACTACTTTTGCTAAATATTTCACTCTGTGTTTTCTGTTTCTCTAAGCAAAAATAAGCCTCTTAGAAAAACAGTTTAACTTTAAAAGTACACAAAATAAAACAGGGGCTGGTAGGCTAATGCTGAGGGCTTGGGCCCATATGGTAAGAGCACAGAGTCTATTATGACAAATCCTAGCTTGGAAGGGAGGCACCTCTCACAGAGCCCACAGTCACAGCAGAAGTGGTAAAAGAGCACCAGCCTGACCGTGTGTGCTGGACGCTACTGCAGTTTTCAGTACAAATTACGAAAGGAGACTCAAATGTGAATCAACAAATCTACTGGCAGATATGGTAGGAAAAAGAATTCCTATTTTTTTCACAACTGGAATCTTGCAGAAATGATGCAACCGCTACTTCTAAACTGTACACAATGAGAAAGAAGACTTCCAAAATTGTGTCCAGGGGGCAGAGCTCTATTAAGACCTAAGCTCCATAGCTATGACCTGATCTCAGTGGAGCAGCCGTGAAGTAAAGAAAAACAGGAACAGAAAAAACAGCTCTGGGTAGAGGATGGTTGGGAGTCCATCAAGCTCATCAAAATAGGAACTAAACGCATCAAAAGTGATTATTACATTTCCTAAACCTGTAGGACTAAAGAAACTGCCAGTCTAAAAGTGTTTGGTGTTTAAATTCCTTGCTGGGGGCCAATAGTTACACAAGCCGGAAGCAGGCTGTGAGCACGGAGGTGCTCCAAGGACCTCACTTGGTAACTCTGCCTTCAGTAGAGCAGTCAGTGGAGGATGATGGGAAAGTAGAGCTTCCCAGAGCCTGGAGCCAGAGCTCTTGGGAAAATAAATGTATGTTCCTTGTGGATAGAAGTCTAACTGAAGAACACTCTCCCAGCCATACCCACTGTGGTAGACATCTGCATATCCTATAGTCAAATTCCGTAATTGTTCTGGTTCAATCTTTTTAGCTTCGAGTTCTTCTGTTGTTCTGGTAAGTGTATACCACAAAATGTTATCACTATGAATAAAGTTCCCGGTCACTTTTCTTTTTAGTTCTTAGGCTCCTGGTCCATAAAGAGCCAAGTCCAGGCCTCATGAAGGGGACTGGTGGTTGCCTAAGTCTTTGGACTCTGACGGGATAACTTTGGGTTGCATGTCTGAGGGAGGAGGAGTATGTGCTATCCGTGGCCAGAAGAGTCAAATGGATAGGTGACGTCAGGACGTGGGGGCTGTAACAGAAACCGCTCACCCTCACGCTAACTCGGTGTAAAAGTGCAAGTGCTGAGCTCTTTGTACACAGCGTCTGCTGCGTGAACAGACTCGTTTTCCCACGGGGCCTCAGAGCGCCTCTGAGCATTTGTTACCCTATGAGTATGATAACCTTTGTCTCACAATGCTTTTCTGTCGTACACCATCCTTGTTACAAATGCATGCTTATAATGATCACTCCCAAAATGATCTTGAACTTTAAAACAAATGGAAACCCAACAAGTAATCAAGGAGAAATTACTACATGCAAGGTGCAGTAGCGCGTGCTGATGATGACCGGGAAGAGCAAATCGGACATGAAGCCCTCCTTCCTATTAATTTCAAGGGTATGTCTCGGTTACTTTTCACTCATTGCGGGGACAAAATACCTGGCACCCGAAATTAAGGAAGGAAAGGTTGACAGCTCACAGTTTGTGGAGGTTTCAGTCCGTACTCAGCTGGCTCCAAGGCCGAGTAGCACAGTCTTTCCTGGATGCAGAAAACAGCGAAGAAGAAGAGGAGGGCAGCAGCTGAGGCTCCGAGCCAGCCTCCGTCCCCTCCACACCCTGGGGTGGGGTGAAGAGCTCACACACTCTCCTAGCCTCCTCTTGCACAGCATGAGGATGTCTACGAAGTAAGAACCCTGGATCTCTGCTGAGTCACTCAATTGAACATCTTCTCAAGTTGACAGAATGTGTCAACCAGGGCAGGGCACTTTCCAGTGTTGTGTGCACTTGGCTCAATTTATGCCACATGCCAGCCTAGGCCACCTAATGCTGGGCTCCGAATTCTACCAACACAAGTGGCACATCCACTCCGTTACCGCAGCTGAGAGATAAATGTGCAAGCCGTGGGAGGCTCGAGCAATCAGACTGGCCACTGCAATCTGTCCCTTTCATTACTGATGGGAAATTGATTTGCTGTCATGTACGTGGTGATAACAGATGTAAGACTGAGGATCGCAAATACAACACAAAAATGTGATGATCCTCAAAAGGTGATGAAAACCTTGACTCTGAGCATTTCAAAGTTAGGTGGAGATTAGGCCGGAAGGAGTTCCGGCAGAGTTTCTCCAGGAACATGTGTTCCTCTCACTTCTGAGCATGATGTGTTGAACATGGGCTTTAGCATGCAGTGGTCAAGGGGGGTCAGTCTCTCTATGGCTCCCCCTCCTCCACTCTGCCCTGCCCCCACCACGCTGGAGGCCCTGTGTCCTCTGAGCTGCAGGCCGTTTTGCTCCATTACTCACGCATTTGGTACAGGGCCTAGCTGTGCAACTCCAGCTTGTGATGATCCTCCTGTTTTCAGCCTCCCAGTGCTGAGATTACAGCCACGCACCATCACTCCCGGACCCCGGCCGGCTCAGCCCAGCCTGGGGGTGGGGGTGGGGCTTGTGGCATGTGGTGCCTGGGAGGGAGCTACTGTCCCTGCACTTGCCTAAGCTTGCCAAAGCAGGCACTTTAGTCCCCTGAGCTATCTCACTGGCCCCAAGGGCTTTTCATTCGTATGCCCCTCTCTGTCAAGTCCTTTAGTGTATTACCTCATAGAGCCTTTGGATGACGACTTTTTTCATCAGTCCGCCTGTGTTATAATACAGTTATTTAAATTTCAAGTTATTTTAAATAGAAGATTACTAAATTGATTAAGGAAGCCAATTCATACAGGACTTGTACGCTACTTCACACAGTATTTAATGTAACTAAATGTTTGCGTATGAGATTTTTGTTATGCAGTATAGTACTACCAAAGCTTTCTAATCTAACAAATACTAACTTAACTCCTATTTCACATATCAGTACAAAAGTTAGGCATATTGGTTTACAATAACCAAAAGAATCTGGCTTGCACTAATGAAAACTTACTTTTCTGTGATCTAAAATTGATGTTAAATTCTTCTTGCCTCTAAATGAGAAGTTTGCTTCAAGCATATGCAATATGTATTCAGAACTTCTTAAAAGCAAGTTTTGAGACTCATAATTTTGTGTTCTGTGTAATGTTAACATGGTACTGTGTTCAGATAGGCGCTTGAGAAATACCCTGAGCCACCAAGAAGATAAAATGAGCAGCAAGACATTAGGAAGCGAGCGCTTCCGGATGATGTCACAGTCTTCTCAATTCAGTGCATGGCTAGTTATGAACCTGTGTTCATAACTAAAGCGAAGGCTTTACACCATCTCTGCACTTACGCTACGTCGTTAAAGTAGTGATTTTCAATCGACTTTTACAGCAACCTGGACCTGAATTATATACAATTGATTTCTGGGGACCTCTTTCTTCAAATGGCTTGCTTTATGAACAGTTATATACATAGTGTGAGTGATACCATAGCGAAGGGTGTTCAAATTCTGAAAAATTGTGGCAGGAAAAGACACAGTGTCCCTGATACCCCCCCTCCCGCATCCTCTTACTTGCTCTAGATGCCCTTATCCCACCATTCCTGCCACTTCCCGAAGCTGTTCTGGACGTGCTACATCGTGAGTCTTTTCAAAACCTTTGTCTTTCATGGTCATTTTTACTTCGGCAGAAAGCCAGAAGTGGCATGGTGGCAGGTACGCTGTGCAATGGGGACGAGAATGCTCGCTCATGTCTGCAGAAGCCTGCCTTGCCCTGGATGCCGATCAGTGGCAGCATTCATCTTATATTTTATCACAGCCGATAACAACGTGCACGAAAGAGGACTTCTGGAGGTCCTTCAGAACGTGACGAAAGGAATGAGGCAAGTGTGTTTGAAATGAGGGGGAGGCTTTGCAGGGGGACTCATGGCAATGTTTAATTTACTGTCATATGTTTTTAATTCACTGACCTTATATTTTGACCACCCAGTGTGTGTACGTGCACATGTGTGGTGTGTACATGTGTCTATGTGATTTTTGTTGTCTTTTTTTTTTTTTTTTGTCTTTTTAAGACAGGGTCTCGTTATGCAGTTCAGGCGGGCCTCGAGCTCACTTTGGTAGCCCAGGCTGGTCTTGAATTCGCACCGATCCTCCTGCCTCAGCCTCCCAAGTGCTGGGATTACAGTCATGCACCACCACGACCGGCTTAGTTGTCTTTCTAAAGTGTGCTTAGCTTAAAATAAATATACTTAGAGTGGGCTAAATGGTAAAAAGCCTACTGAATTCTCAAAGCATAAACTGAGGATGCTCACATAGCAACTCCACAATGTCGGCGCCATGGTGTCTCTTCCTGTGATCATTTTTTTTTTCTTCAGAAGGACTTCCACAGCTTTCTCTCAACATGAGAACAAAAGGAATACTGTAAACGCAAATATATGGAACAATAGCAGGTCCTATTTGTTTTACTATCTACTATAGCAGAACTCACAAAAGATCCAAGAACTCCCTAGAAGTATTGTGCTCAAGCTTCAGCGACCAGGACTATCATCACAAGGCCTTCAGTAGCTGCAAGGGAGGCTGGAAAAAGTAGGAACTAATTTTCATTCCTAATCGATACAAGTGGCAAAGGAAGAGAGGGAAAACTGAGTTTGGTACAAAAGTGTTCATAAGTTCTTTCAAAACATATTTGATGATAAACCTAATTATGTCTTTAAAAGCAGGAAGAATAGTTACATGGATTTTTAGTCGCACATATGCATATTTAGTCTGATTGTTCCATGTCAGGCATTTGAGTTGAAACTGGAAAAACTAGCCCAGGATCTTACACATGCATAAGAATGTAATGTATTTCATCAAATTCAGTCATGCCTCCTGGGATAGGTTGTGGAGATATCCACGTTAGACTGGCAGACTCTATATAATTCATGTCTAGCCTTTAAATTTGTGGAAAATTGTTTCTAGTCAGTCAAGTAATTAGAGTTGCCCGGTGTGATTAGCAATTCCACACATTACTGCAGGAAGTAGATTAGTTGAATTTTACAAATAAGACAGATCATGCAAGTTGTTAAATTTCTGTATCCCTCAAGTCACAACGAAGCTAATGGGAGAGCCCAGATAAGTAATCAGTGCCAAGAGAGGGGACATGAATGAAGACAGCGAAAACCACCTAAGGGTGACACTAAGTTGTTCCTGTGCCTTCCTGCACAAAAGAACATAGCCCAAATTGGTGTTTGGTCAGTGACAGCAACATGCCACAGAAACCGTGACAAATGAGAGCTCTATCTGCTGAGTGCACTAACGGGCGAAAACAAGCACATCCTTGGCTGCTTTAGACTGCATTTCAGTGGCGTCACGAAGGATAATGGACAGTTATCACATACTTCTGCATCGTAGTCAACACTTTTGAAATAAATTGCCATTACCCTGGGTTTGAGAATTGCCGTAATGAAAAGTTCATTGTTATGCTTCCTGGTGTTTGTTTTTAGGATGCCTGAGAAGAAGACTTATGTCAAATACATTCGTGTTATATTGGCATCTCACGTGACACTTCAAGGGCTACGGGGATAGCTCAGCAGCATAAGCACCTGTCTGACAAGTGCAAGGTCCTGGGTTCAATCCCCAGTACCCCAAAAGAACAAAAAAAGAAAATAAATATGCCACATGACACTTCAGAACAGAGATAATTAACAAATTCTTGTGACAGTGTAAGAAAATTGATAACACTGCCTAATGGAAACTTTGTGATGTATATGATATAGCTGTGTAAGTATCGTAATATGGAATAAAAAGTGAACAGGTTTATAAAAGCAGCTACTAAATACATGATTAATGTTTTCAAATTTAGAGAATGCTGCACTGACAATTATCTTGTCACAGTCATATGTAAGATAACTATTCTCATAGTTCTCTGATTAGTCTTCATTATTAACTGGGCTTTCAGCGAAAATTGGTAATGTCTGGCATTAGTCCTTCTTCTGAACTGTTTATATTTCTGCCATTGATACTGCAAGATAACTAAGCAACATGAGGAAGACATACTTCCTTATTACCTTCTAAGTTCTTTCCATAGGTCAATATGCAAGTAATAATTAATAATCACCTCAAGCAATCTATCAGAAATTGACACACTGCTTCCTTTTTTAAAATTGGAAAGAAAAACACAAGCAAAGAAGGCAGGGGTTATACTACACTATTCATTTAGTGATTGCATCTGAGAGATGTGCATTCTACATCTCGGATATAACGGTCTTTCGGCAGCGAGACTTTTGGAAGGTTATTAGGTCATGAAGTTGAAGCCCTCACGTACGAATCTAGTGTCTTTATAGAAAGAGACCTAAGAGCTTGCTTCCTCTTTTCCCAATTCACAACCCAGGATACCACCACTTCAAGTCAGGAAGGGAGACTTCAGCAGACCCTGAAACTGCTGAAAGCCTGATCCCAGAATTCCCAGCCTCTCAGATCTGTGAGAAAAGGCTGCTGCTTAAGCTCCTCAGACAGTGATATCTTTGTTGTGGCAACAAGAACTGCTGAGACAATGAGTGGTCATTAGGTGAAGACTGATGGGTGCATAAGATAGTTTCATGAAGTAATATGTGAGAAGGCAAGAATACACCTTACCACAGAACTTGACATTGTGTAGCTAGAGTTTATAATGTGAGGTGGGACTGAGATTTAGCTCTTGTCTCCTACGTGACCTTGAGGAGGACGCACGGTTTAGGAAAACAAAGTTAGGAAAACTATCAAAGCCCCCAAGCCCCATCCTTCTCGCAAGAACAGTAACATCTTCAGTGCAGAATAGTGGAAGCAGCCATGTGTGTATATGAGTTTACATTACAAATGTTTTAGGAAAATTATTTGAAATTATAGGGCATAAAAGACACAAGCTAATTTAAGAAAACAGTCTCTCACACCAACACTCACATATTCATGACATGCTTATTAGCACTGCATCAAGAAAAAGAAAACTCCATAATGGCCCAGCTTTTTCAATCTATGGTTGAAATTATTGAGCAAAAATTCCAAAAGTATTCGTGAGAAACTATAAGTTAAAAACCAAAGCTGTTGACATGTTCCAAGAACAAAGATGAATTTTCAGTCCTTTTTCTCCCCCCCCCTTTGAAATAGAGCAATTTACTAGGGCAATGCTCAAAGACCAGTAAACATGCTTTTAAAAATTTACCTTATTACAAATCGTAAAAATATCAGACACCGAGTTATCAATTTCTGGCTGAGGAAGAAGGAAAAAGGGAAGGACAGAGGAAGGGCACAGGTCTGACTCCCAAGGCCGCTCTCGCCATCGCAGAAAATGACGCAGAGGAGAACTGCACAGCTCCTGAAGTGGCCCACAGCCGCACCCACAGGCTCCCCCTTGTCTCAAAAACTGACTCCAGGTTCCTGAAAGCCTCAGGTCTGGGCACCGGAGCACGGAACGAAAACTCGAGTGAAGAAATGGATCAGACCACATCACCAAGCTTTAATTTTTAAATATATACCATGGAAAACATTTGGGGTAAAATTGTTCTATTTGCTCAGCTACACTGCATGAAAAAGACAGGAAAATCCAGTTTTACCTACTCACAAAATACACTGAAATGCATGTGAAATGATGCCTTACCAAGATTCTCTGTAATATTACAGCAAATAAAATAAATCTCAGAACAGATGAAATAATAGTAGTAAAATGATATTCAGAATTGAAGCTGAGTGATGTAATATTTGGGTCAATTTTATCATTCTGGGATTTTTTTTTTTTTGTATCATGGAAAATTGTGCAAAATAACAGTTCAATCCAACTTTAAAAATGCCAGTTGCATAAGTGTTGTCATATCTAGGCTTTGTTCTATGTAGACAGTAGACCAGCATGCTCAGTATTTATTGGAACATTGTATAACCAAAAATAAACAACCACAAAACCCTAAAAAGACAGAATGTATGTGAGTTTAATTTTTAAATCTATATGATAAAAATTTTTTGAGGGGAAATTACCCTATTTCCTAATTACACAGCAAGAAAAGGATAGGAAAACTTTCTAGATTGTAGTTTTCCCTATTTAAAACAAACCCTGAAATGCAGGGGAAGTGATGTATTATCAAGACTCTTTCTAATATATTAAGGCCAACAAAATAGACATGTAGATATACAGATTCATTCAAAATTATTCCTTGAAAGAACAAATTACTATTCATGTTGATTTAAGCAAGCCTTGGAAACTAAGTAGACTAGCACCTATGGTATTCACCGAAGTGGATCCTATTGCATATGCCACTTAAATCCTTTTCAGCATTATCCTCGTGTTCGAAAAATGCTAATTATATTAGTACACATATCGATATTATATTTTTAGGCTTCATGTTATCAGTGTTTATTTCTGGGCAGTAGCATTACTATTGATTTGGCCTCTCTTCTTCACAATTTTAGTTTTCTCTTTGTCTTTCTCTAAGTACATAATCGAAATGTAAAAAGTTAAGATAAATTAATCAACTCATTTAATCTTTCTATTTCATATAGTAAAACTGTTTATTATCAGCAATTACAATAATAGGATTAACACGTTGAATTATTCTCTGCTATTATTGTGTCTAACTAATTAACTAAGAGGGAATCAGATCTAAATAACCAGAAGGTAAGTATCACACTCCTGCTGAAGCGCACAGGCTACGTGCGATGTTCTCAGACGCGGCTGGACCAAGGTCCAACTGCAAAGTCCATGGTCTCCGTCCATTCTTCTTTCTCTTCACTTTTCTAAACTAGCTCTTTTCCAGTTGAAACTATGAAGCTTAATGTTCTTCAGCTTCTTTTTCTCAACTTCTAAATATGCCATTATTGGGACATTTTCCCTAGTAGATCCATGACTCTTCATTGTGTCACTGCTTCTTTGGCATGCCAACAACACGTGGAAACACAGAGAAGGAGTCAGTCAGTATTTACTTCAGAGCTGCTTAGGTAGTATACCGGGAGAACAGTCTACCTCTGAGGACAAAGTCCTTGCATATCTTATTCACCTGTGCATCTCTACCATCAAGCAAAATGCCCAGACTCTTGTAATAAATTAAAGGTTTACTGAATTTGAGGCTAAAAGAACTATGCTAGACTCCAAGTATGACAAGATGTCCTCATGGACATCAAGAAATTTCAGAGTGTTATGGGGCATGAGAGGTTGACCTGAGCTTGCCTGTGCCAGCTGGTGGCATGGTTCTGTATGTCCGCCACCTCAACAGCCAAGGGCCCAGTGGGCCAGACAGTCCTAGGTGGGGATAAAAAGGTCATAGGTCACAGAAGATGATGCCACAGCTGTGGAGACCTAGGGCCACGCCTAATGCCTAGGAAACTTTGCACTGTGAGGAGCAGGGTGAAAGCAGAGGAGCTGGCCAACATAGAAGGTGCCCATGGAAACATGTCTTCCAAAGTCCCTAAGGCTTGAGGCCATAAAGAAACGAATGAAAATAAAATCTGGCAGAAGGTGGCACACGACAATCTTCTGGAGCTATACGCTGCCAAATAATCAGTGACATTTGCATGTTGTGATAAAGCTACCCTGAAAGGTGACAATTGAAGCTACCATACTAAAATACAGCCCAATATTTCCAGCCTCATGGTAGGTACACAGCCAGCACGAATTCTGAGGGACCCAAACTAGGGCGGGGGGGCGCAATTTAAAATCTGCTATTTTGTCAAACTTCCTATTTTCAAGTAATAAAGGAAAAAAATCTGGAAAAAGAAGTATGAACTAAAAATGCCTTCTTTGGATGTGTTGAAAGTTCACTGTATAACCACCTTTCTACCCTGAGGGAAAATGTTCTACCATCCATGTCAGTGCTTTGCTTTGGAAGAAAAAAACATATGTCAGAACAAAGAAAACCCTGCTCAAAACCAGAAAGTGTGTCCCTTTGGAATGGCGGCCAAGTGCACAGAAAACCCCCAGGACTCGCCCCAGTGAAGGCTTAGCACACGCATTTCTGAGGCACTGAGGGCCCTGGTCAGAAAAATCATGGCACAGAGAAAAGTCGTAGCTGGTACTACTCAAGACAACCGGCAACTTATTTTTAATACATAAGTCAAAGTGAACACAGACTGTTAGCAGTGGTTTTATTTATTATATTTTATTTTATTAAACAATGTCTTTAATAGAATTTTTCTTTCATGTTTCAAAAAAATTTTGATAGACTTTCTAGACTTGACACTATGAATGATTTTCAAACCAGACATTAGGGGAGGAAATTAGATAGATAGATAGATAGATAGATAGATAGATAGATAGATAGATAGATAGTTCAGGCCTCCAGGGCCTCACTACACAGATCCAACTCATAGTGATCTTCCTGTTTTTAGCCTCCCAAGTACTGGGAAATTAGATTTTCAGTGCATCTAGTTAAGCACACACAATTCTGAATATTTTAATTTTTAAAAGGAAAATGTTTGTCAATGGAACAAAAACAAAATTAAATTATTATCCAGGCCATTTTCCTCACGAAGAATTAGTGAACCAAAAGGAGTCATGTTTGACCCTACCTGGCCCAGCCAACACCACATTTAGGAAGTCGGAAGGACAGAAATGATAAGGAATAAAAAGTTAACAGGAGGAGGAAACGAAAGCACTTAACACAGTATAAAGGGAGCAAAATTAAACTGCAAAGAAAACATGTTTCTAAAAGTATTTCAATAGATCTGTTAGTTCTAGCAATATCTGTAATTTTTATTTGATGTTCTAACATTTTTGAAAAAATAAAAGGAGAGAGGTTTGTATAATAGAAGAAAGTCACAATGAATCTGAAATAAACCTGGTCACTGAGTCAAATAGACAACTCCCATGAGCTTCGCTGGCCTCCAATACATACTTACGATTACATTAAAAATGTCACGCAGTCAGATGGACATTCAGATGTCACGCCCCCACGTGGAACACAGTGAGGGATCCAAATAAACAACAACCCTTACCATCATCCCTCCTGTTGGTAAAGTCACTTCATCTTATTCTGAAGGACAACATAAATGTCTGTTTGTCTCCTGTAGTCAAAAAAGCAAAAAAAATCCCATCTTTCTCCAAAGGCAAATATAGCCTGACAATGGCAGTCTAAGTGTGGCTGGGTGGCCAGATTATGAGGAGTCCAGACACAACTCAAAATCGTAAAGAAAGAACTGTGGTTGGTTGGTTTAGCTGGCTGAGGCTGCCTTAAGGGTGCCGACGGGGTTCACACTGCCACCCTTGTGTCTGACTGGGATCGCCCGCACAGGCGCTTAAACCACGGAGCGAGCCTGAAAGCCTCCTGAGAAAGAACTGTTTTAACAATTTGTATTTCTTGAATTGGCTTTCAAGCAGTAAAGGGAAAGTATAGCTATAAAAATGGCATTAGCCAAATATTGATGTTTTCGTTGTCCCAAAATTTGTCCTATGCTTGGGGTGCTGAAAAGAGGAGGATCACTAGGAATCCACACTGTGCAGCAAGATCACGGATCAAATACAATAAAAATAAATAAACCGGGCCAGCTAGCTAGCTCAGCGGACTAGAGCACCTGCTTAGACAGGTGCAGGGACCACGGCTGGATCGGCAGAATGCTGTTCAGCCCCCAGCCCCAGGGCACCCTGAGACAGTGACTGAGACTGGGCGTGGGGCGCACGCCTGCAATCTCAGTGTTTGGGAGGCCGAAAACAGGAAGATCACTAAGCGTCCAGTCTGTAGTGAGGCGCTGCACATCTTACGGTAAAATACATACTGAATAAACAAACAAACAAACAAATAAATAAATAAATGTATGTCAGTTATGTTCAGCTTTCTGAATTCTTTTTCAAATCGGGAGATAGAAGTGTGAATGATTTTTTGAAGCGTGAGGAATTTTTGAAAAGCTTCATTATGATATTTGAATAAAACAATGGCCTAACGTTTATAAGAGGCTACACACTAAGTGGATTGGGAGCACCTTACTTTACTGTTATAGTTTCTCACATGAAATAGGTATGAAAACACGGACAACAGGATTTTAGGCCCAGGAGCTAGGCAAATTACGAGCTGTGAGCTAGCTGTAAATATGCACGACTTCATGCGATCCCTCAGCAAAAGCACAAATGTTAGCGCCACGGACTTTCCTGTTCTGTAAAAGTATCTCCCACATTTTAAATATATGAGTGCTAAGGGCATTTTCTTCTCATTTTTTTTTTTTTTTGTCTTTTTTTTGAGACAGGGTCTCGCTATGCAGTGGAGGCTGGTCCTGAGCTCACTTTTGTAGCCCAGGCTGGTCTCGAACTCGCACCAATCCTCCTGCCTCAGCCTCCCGAGTGCTAGGATTACAGGCGTGCGCCACCACGCCCGGCTTCTTCTCATTTTTTACAATTTTTTTTTTTTTTCTTTTTCAGAACTGGAGTATTGAACTCAGGCCCTTGCACTTGCCAGGCAAGCACTTATTCTACTGAGCTATCTCTCCAGCTCCCAAAAATGTACTATTAAAAAACTTTTTTTTTTTTTTTTAAAAGGGCTGGCCTGACAGCTCAGGAGATTAAAGCACCTGCTTAGGCAGATGCAGGGACCGAATGTGATCCCCAGTGTGCCATGCTGACCCCATGGCACGCTGAGATAGCAAATGAGACTGGGCATGGTGGTGTGAGCCTGTAACCTCAGTGCTTGGGAGGCTGAAAACAAGAGAATCGCCACAAGTCCAATCTGTGTAGTGAAACACTGTAGACCCTGTACTAAATACAGTAAAAAAAATTAAAAATTAATTTATTACTAGTTAATTTATTTATTTAGTTGGTACTGTGTCTCAATGAACAGCTCAGACTGGTAGCGATCCTCCTGTCTCAGCCTCCCCAGCCCTGGGGTGACAGATGTGCATCACAATGCCTGGTTTTGGTGGCCAGCACACAGTGCTCAGGGTTTTGGGGCTGGCATGGAATGCAGTATGCCGCTTGCGAGGCAGATAGATGCTCAGATTGCCAATCTATTTCTCTAGCCCCAAGAGCATTTTCATGTAAGCTTTTCTTCAACTACTGATAGTGCAATCCAATGGTTGGCTCATAACAGGATGTACAGCGGTGCCTCGGTTCCCAAATGCTTCTGTTCATTAGCAGAAACATTCAGCAAAATTTTGCTTCTGTCTGGTCATGAGCACAGACATAGAATTGTGGAATTAAGTTCTTGGACAGAGCATCAGCATCTATTTACATATTTATAATGTACTATAAATATTTTAATGAGTTCCTTAATAAGACTAAAAGTGACTTCATGCTTGACTTAAAGCTTTTAGCAAGTATTATTTAACTTTTGATCCTCCATTAGCATCCTTCCCTATTTCAGACACACTTATTTCTCCAGCCATCATTTTCCTGGAGCAATAGAATAGTCTTCCAGCCCAACTAGATTTTTTTTCTACATCAGTAAACAAAAGCTCATCTCCTCCTGTGTGTGTGCTTCACACAATATCTTCCCCTCATTTTGTCCTACTCTACTATTTCCAACTTTTTATTTTTTTAAATTTTATTAATTTTGATAAGAAATAAATGACAATGAGACAGTTTCAAAACATGTTAGTAGGACAGCCACAATAATTAATACAATGCGCAATGTCATGTTCATAGTAGTTACTCAGAGCACAAGATGTAGACATGATAACTCTTCTAAACACTATGAGTGCAACTAGTTCTTCTCACTGAACTAAGAGAAAGTAGTTGTATGTATAATCCAAGAGTCCACAGCAGTAGTGGGTGATAGTGCCAGTTACCCTGACTGGCAATCTCAGAAGCTGTTGACTTGAGCCTTTTACAGCTCAGCATATTAATATGGCCCTACTTTTTATACCACATGGTAACTTTTCTGCTGGATAGTTAAGGTCAAGTTAAAGCAAGACCTTTATAACTAAAAATATAACTTTTGGATCTGATAAGGTCAGTCAGATCCCCTCAGGATTTACCCAGAAGCCATGTGCAGCATTTTGTAGAACTTTTGTTAGTGTCAGCCATCTGGATGAGTCACAGCCATTGCTTGACCAGTTTGCTCTCTGTGAAAGCCTGAGAGAATGTCATCTCTCTAGGTGACACTTCTTAGGCACATTAAGCACCACTGATCCCTTTTCTCTGTGGCCCCATAATCCCCTTGAACAGAAAATTTGGAACACCACTTAGTTATAGAATGTTACAGAACAGGTTCTCTTATGTCCTGAGTCCTCACCTGACCTAGAGTGTCTAGGGCCAAATAATAGCTATCTTTGTAGTCCTTCTTTTCCTCTAACTTTTTGGCATACTTGGAATGCCTGTCATTCTGGTCTTTTAGATGTGTGCTGCTTCTAATGTCATATCCATCATTGCTATGCTCTCTCTCGAGTAAATGTTTGTTTTATTTCCAGCTTTTTAGACCTAAATCAAATGGTCCCACGTATTGTCAAGTTCCGGAGCTAGTCCTTGTTTTCCTCTAGTCAAAGTTATGTCACATAGCATGGACTCCGTTACCTCAAATGAATAATCAGTGCACAGAGTATTTGCCCTAACAGATCTAAGAACTTCTAAAGAGACACTACTCATTTTGGTATTCCTCATGGTAAATAGTCAACTGTTTTATAGCATGCAGTTTCTTGGTTGGATCATTGATACCTTCTACATCTTTACTAGAATTGTTCAGTTCAGTGGAAGACTCATCCCCTTAGCCTGGGAAGATACCTGCTTCTCCAGCCACTGCAGCCAGGCAGTCTGACACTCAGTGGAATGTTATCAGCAAAGTCAGGTTGCTGTCACACTAGTGAATTTAATACTTCATTGCATGTGCATGAATAATATTCTTTATACTTTACATGCTTTATACTTTATTTATCTAATGTCACCAGTACTTAATAGCTTAACTTTCACGGTTTAGGACTCTTTCATTCTTTTGTATTATCTATCTTACAAATCCTAAAGTGGCAGAAAGATTCTTAGAATCACCTTCATATATTTTAACAGCTACAACTTAATGCAAGAAAGCCCAGGGGGTGGTGAAAATATGTTGGTATCTTTAGAGCTACTTGTAAATAATTACAGTGAAACTCACAGAACAGCAGGAAGGGATGCCAAAACATTATCGAAACAAAATCTATGGCACAAACATATTCTCTGGAGGTCCTGTTCTCTGCTAAAGTTAATCCAATAAACCAAATCACTAAATCAAGTTAAGGGATTAGTGAATGAATGTTTTGCTAGTTCTACACTTTGAGTCTTGATACAGGACTTCTTTAAGTCATCTGCCTCTCAAGAATGGAGAGGTTTATATTGGGATTTACAAGCTGTAAATTCTTTAAAGGGCCAATAAAAAGCATCACATTATTTTTATTGACATTTATTTAAAATGAAAAATGACTTTGTTTTGAAAAGCAAAAGTACCATGGTGCTGTTTGACTCTAGGGGCCAGGATAAAATCTATAATGACTAGGGAAAATAAGATAAAATTAGTGGGCTGCATAATATTTTAGAGTTTGGGGGTTTTAAATTTTTGAACTTGAAATTCCCACATCCATCCATGTAAAGTCCGAGAAACAACAATAGAGAAATCATGACATGTCTTTTAAAAAGCTCTAGAAATGTATCTCCTTTCTCAAGGCCCTAGGAAAAAATAAAGCCTAAGTTTAAAATGAAAATGTCTAGACTGGGTATGGTGGCGCATACCTGTATTTCCAGCTCTTGGACGGCTGTAAACAGGCAGATCGTTATGAGTCCAGTCCAGTAGTAAGACCATGAACACCCTGTCCCTGTAGACCCTTCCCTAAAATACTAAATAAATAATAAATTGATTAATTAAGTTAAAACTTCTTATAATATTCAAGGGCTTGAAAAAAGAGGAATTAACGAAGCTGGTATTTGAATTTTACGCTGTACACTGAAAAAATGACTCATTTTCAAAGTGAATTTTTTTGAAAGAAAATGGCATGATTTTTTTATTATCATAAAGGTATCAAAGTGCTAACAAGGACAAAGAGATAAAAAGGCACAAACAATGTGAGCACAAAGGGTGCCATCAACCCTGCACTTGCTATCTACACTCTTTCACGAGGAATGCATAATAATTTTACATTTAATGAAAATAAGAAATTTGCAGACTATTAAAAATTATCACCAAGATGATTCCAAATATCCACCCCTTGGGATCTAAAAGGCAATAAATGAAACATTTTCTACTTAAGTTTTAAAAAATAACTAATATTTCCATTAGTCTCCAAGATTAAGATAACAGAAAAAAAAAATAGTGCAAAACATGGAGAAATGTCTGGCAGAGTTTTGTCTAATGAAGTATAATGAAAATGCATTATGGCCAATGTAGGCATCATCTTTTTAAGTAATGAAAAATGCTATAAGACCTAAGTACTGTATGTCAGATTATTTGCAGCAGAACTTACTGATGTTAATGCTGATTTATCTTAATTCTACAACTTAGGTTTCATAGCTGTACTGGGTTGAAAAGAGGCTTCAAAACTATTCTTAAGTCCTAACTTGTGACACCTGTGGATATGGCCTTGTTCAGAAATAAGGTCATTGGATTTTTAGATAAGATCTTTTTGGACTCTGGATGGCTCCTGAATAAAACCATAAGCCTCCGCATAAGATAATTTTTTTAAAAAGTTTAAAAAGACAGAGCCACACACTGGTACAGCCATGTAAAGACAGATGTAAAGACTGGGGACAGATGTCCAGAGACCCCAAAAGGAATCAGTCTTAATTGGTAGAGCACCCAGAGGGTTAGCTCTCTCCCCTCAACTACATAGTTTGTGATAACTTGTTATGACATTACTAGCAAACTAATATAGCACCAGAGAAAAGGGTTTTGGAATAATATAAAATTCAATTTTAGGTAAAAGTTAAATAACCCAAAATAAAGTAAGGACTTGAGTTAATAATAATGCAAGAATACTGACTCTTTTTTTTTTTTTTTTTTAAGTGTATTTAGTACGGGGTGTCACTATGCAGCTTGGACTCATGATGATTTTCTTGTTTTCAGCCTCCCCAACACTGGGATTACAGGTATGTGCCACCACACCTAGCTTCAGTGACAGGTTCAGCATGCCCTGAGATAGGGCCAGTGAGGCATGTGGTGCCAGAGATTGAATCCTGATCCCTTCACTTGCCTCAGCAGGTGCTTAGTTAAGCTATCTCACCGGCCCGCCAGTACTGACTCTTTAATTGGGAAGATATGTCACATTCATGAAAATTAATAAAGAAGACAGGAAATGGAGTACACAGGGATTTCCATATTATCTTCAGAATTTTCTATACATCTAACTATATTCTGAAATAAAGTATTCAGGAAGAAACAAAGAACATCATCCTCATACAACTTACAAGATCAAATCTAACGATGGGGTGGCTTTAGATTCCGTCTAACCAGTGTCTCAGAACACTCCATGGAACTGTGGGCCTTCCATTTTCCCATCTGCAAAACAGTAGTATATTTTCTGTATCTCCTGCTAGGGATGAGCAAGCTGTTCTTTGCAGACCTCCTATCACATCTTCGAACTGGGTCTAAATCAATCATTGGCAAAGGTATTGGAAATGTCAAGACTGGGTTAAACCAATGGTGTACCTAGACCTAGAAACAAGCACCTTCTGCTTCAAAACTCTTGGGCAGGAGACACATACCCCAATACAGTTAGAGCTCTGGCACCAAGAGGAAAAAGAGATTCATTGTCTCACAGATCTGCTGCCATCTTGCAAGGAACCCAATGGAGAGCCAAGGTTAAAAGAATGCAGGCTTCAATTTCCACTAGTTTTGACTTATAGTAGGTTACGTCTGATTTCCACATGTGATTTCCTAATGACTATGACTTTCTGCTTAATCAAATATCTCATTGTAGATCTTAACATTCTGTCTGTAGGATTCTAGAACCACTACCTACCTTCTTTGACTCTGTATTTTCAACTAAGATAATGTCTACTGCATCCTGTATGGTATACTATGGGAAGACCTAGAAAAATGTTTTCTATGCTATTTTTCTCCATTCTTCCTTATTTCTAGACACTCTTCCTAGAGCTTTCGGTACATCTGAGCCAATTGTTATGGTTCATATGCCATGCTAGGTCACGTAAGAAATGTGTGAGCAAGCCGGGCGTGGTGGCTCACGCCTGTAATCCCAGCACTCGGGAGGCTGAGGCAGGAGGATTGGTGCGAGTTCGAGACCAGCCTGGGCTACAAAAGTGAGCTCAAGGCCAGCCTGAACTGCATAGCGAGACCCTGTCTCAAAAAGACAAAAAAAAAAAAAAAAAAAAAAAAAAAAGAAATGTGTGAGCAGAGTATATTAATTCTATGGTGACCTGAAGTAATCTGAAACATGTAGATATTAAGCAGAGGGGCCAAATTTAATAATGTTCCACAGAAACATTTGGAACATAAAATCAGTAGATGGGTACACCTTGGACTAGGCTAATGGTTACCTTGAATGGAAAAACTGCACCCAATATTCCTTTAAACATTTTCACTTGAATTAGGAATATTTAATATATATGACTGGTTAGACCATTGTGTCCTTGTATCTGATCAAATATTATTTTGTGGTGGTGTTATTTTGGATGAGGTTAAGAGTTACATCAATGGATTTGGAGTATAACTCGCTAGCCTCCATAATGTGGGCGAGTCTCATCCAATCTGTTGGAAGAAAATGTTCTATCCCCTCCTTCTAAGAAAAAGGAATTCTGCCTGTAGACTTAACCAGTCTGTAGGCTGCCACCCTATCCTCTCAGATTCTGAACTTTCCAAACAGCTATGATCGCATGAACCAGATACTAAAATACACTGACCTTTTTGTGTGGGGGAGGGCATACAGGTATGCGTATGTATCTCCAGCACACTGCTGGCTCTGTTTCTCTGGATATTCCTGAGTAAGATGGTGTGCTCTGGGGGCTTTCCATACACATTTCACGATGGAAGAAAGAAGGGAAAAGTGTGAGCTCTGCAATCTCCTAACCGCATAAGCTTCTCTGTTTGCCTCTTAAGGTGCTGCTTCAAGTCACTGCACTTCCTTTTTTTTTCTTTTTTCTTTTTTTTTTTTAAGTAATGTACCATTCACTGAAGACGCAGATTGGCACTTGTGTTATTTTATTTTATTTTATTTCTTGTTTCAGAACTTTTGTTTGTTTGTTTATTTACTTTTATGGCCGGCTCAGCCTGCCCTGAGGGCAGGTCTGTCGCAGCCTGTGGTGCCAGGGTTCGAACCGCGGTCCCTGCAGCCACCTAAGCTTTCCTAAGCAGGCGCTTTAGACCACTGAGCCATCCTGCTGGGCCCTGCACTTCTGTTTTCTACACTTAATATATTGAGGTGTCAGATCTCCCTCACAAGGTAGTTATGCATATCACTGTCTTTCTAATTACAATTATAATATTGGAATGATAATTATTCCAACTGTGTTAAGCTTTATCATTCAGAGTCTGATTTTTTTGTTTGTTTGTTTTCTCAAAGATCGATTTTCTGAGGAAATGAGACTTCTCCCTGTAGAAGTGCCACTTATGCCTTAGAAATGGAAACTTTGGGCACATGCTTAGGAGAGCATTCCAATATCCTACACTGCTGCCTGTAATCGTGGGCTTAGCTTTGTGCCAGTTAATGCCCACTTACCATCCTGAAGGCCTGTACAACAATTATCGGCCCGCCCCCATGCCACTGGGTTTGCCAGTGCACTGCCATCACTACGTGCCTTTGTTCATCTAAACCAGATCAACACATACTCTGCAATTTTTGTCATAGCCTGCCGTCCTAGAAGTTTAGTTTAGTTCTACGATCACAGGGAACTTAACCTTGGCGACCTATTACTATGGAAGAAGAGTAGAAAACAAGCCTCACTGAAAAGCGATACATTATGTAACTGGGACTACACACACCTTTCTATGCATTTACAGTGATAGGACAACGCATCAGATTTAAACCTAGTCAGTTTACCAATTAACAAACTATTGTTCCGCAAATCACTCTATGTCACTTATAAAAATTTCATTTGCAGAGAAGAACAGTACTTTCCAAACACTCTAGTAACTATTAAACTCAAAGTAAGTGGCCAAGTCCTTGTCTTCTTCCCCTTCTTCTCTAGCGCCGCTTTAAGTAAGGTCGCTGGGTCCCGGAAGTATTCACAAAGGTGAGAACTCTAAAGACATTACCCCATGATACTGCCTTGGGCTAATTATTAGAATTAACATCCTAGGAGTATATTATGAAATTAAGTCTAAGTGGGCATTATGGGAAACACAGAAGTTGCTCTAGAAAGCTGCCCCTCGGCTACCTCCACTCGTTACTTTCCCTACACTCACTCCAAAACCTAGCTACTTTGGGACCTCAAGTCAGTACACCCTTCTTCAGTCAGCAGCAATTTATTGAGCATCTACTATGGGTCAGGCATTTTCCCAGGTGGTGGACAAACTGTGTTTGGTGCCAGGATTGAAATTCAATCCGGAAGACATCGTACTTGAGTTAGATTTAGTGAGACGGCTCTCACTTAGTGGAAGTTGTTTTATGGACAGCATCTGGTGGCAGACAAAGTTCAGGAGAGATGTGAAAATAGAGGGTAATGGTGGACACTCTAGACATGCTGTTTTGTTTTGTCAGTAGATAACGTTATTTGCAAGTATTATCGCTAATTCATTCAATAATTCTTCTGGGAAATATCCCTGTTCTTTAGATAAAGAACTGAAACTCTGGAAAAATTAAACAACCCATCCAAGGTTAGCTAGAAAGTGGTGAAATTAAAGTTAACACTTTGACTTTCCCAACTTATATTTTCTGCTCCTTGCCTATTCAAGCCTTCCATTAATAGGGACACAGAAGCTATATCAGTTGGAAAATAATCCAAACAGAAATGTCTTCAAGTTGCAGGTGGTCCTTTATTTTATCGTTCATCTCAATGTTACTTTGAGAAAAGGGAAAACATTAGGAAACAGGGATTTTAAAAATGGCTATTTTTGACTTTCAAGTGTTTATAAAACACTCAGTGAAAACTTGCCCTCATGGCAGCTGTTAATGCCCCTAGAGGAACCTCACCATCATGCCAGGTGCCTGATTCCAGACCGCTCCAGTGCCCTATGCTGTCGCCCAACTTTGTGTGGCTCTTACATGGGTGAAAAAGGAATGGTGGCCACACACATTGTCACCACACACTGGCACTGTAGCAAAGGCAGAGTGCACTTGTGGATAAACTTGCAGGAATTCATGTGACATCATCTGCCACCATCTGTATCCTTCAACAAGTGCAAAGCAATGTCCGAACGTAAGCTTTATTTCCAAGCAAGAATATAGGATCTGGCTCTTCGCTAAGCCTAGCGACAAATTCCCTACAGATCTGAATGACTGACTTCCTACTCACTTGAGGTAAAAGAGAAATGTTTGTTCCAGCTAAGGCTGAAATGCATTTGTAATTGTTCAAACATTTACTTACAAAATGGGTTCTTCTTTTGAGACACTTCAGGGCATGTACTGGTTATATCTTGGTTTATTTCTGAAAATTTGCAAACTATTGTTATGGGCCAATTTGCTTCTGCCTTGATCAACCTTGATGCAAAGGCCAGTATTTTTAACTTCTATGCTTGCATCCGGCTCAAGGGCATGAGAGGACTCAGCTGTTACACAACCATGAGCAGCGAGGCCCCTGGATGCAGCCTTCAGGATTTGTTGTGCTTTCCCTACTTCCTGCGCTGGGTAGCCTTGAAATTTTGCCTGTTTTCTGGCTTTTAGACTTTTCATCCAGAAATGGTATGAATGATAGTGTTGTTGTGAAGAACAAAGGGCGTCATGTTAATGAAGTAATTAGTAATGAATGATGTAATGTTATGTCAGTATGTTAGTATGTTAGTAATGAATGACGTAATGTTAATGAAGTAATTAGTAATGGCTTCAATTAAGTGCTCTTACTACTAAGGACTTCCTTGGGAACAGAAAATAGTAAGGCTTGTACATTAAGTACCTGGATAACGTTCCTCCTGTAGATGTGGACACATAAGTGTCACTGTCCACTTGTGTGTGTTAAAGATAATTACAAAGAAGATTCACGGAAAACGTAATTACTTCCTTACATCAAACTGCACAATCTACCATATATGAGACCATTTAGCAGCCAAAATGTAGGCAGTTATCCAGTGGATCTTCTATTAGACAAAGATTTTCAAAAAATAAAATGATGAAAATATGAAATATAATCATTGTTAAATTTAAACAATAAAAATATTAAATTTTAAAAAAGCTGTAGAAGTCAAAGAAAAAATACTGGGTACTTAAGTGGTAGAACATTTTTCAAGGAGGCAAATAATGGGATAGCAGTACGGATTCCCTCTCATACTGTAACCTATTACTGAAGTGCCCTCTGGCCGAAATCACTTCTGGAAGACTAATGTGGTCCATCCCTTCGTGGAGTCTGAGAGGCTGTGAGATCAACGCAAGCTGAGCTGTACTACCTGCAGAGGTGTCCCATGGGTAGAGCAGCAAAACCAAGGCAGAGAAGACAATGACATACGGTCAGTGGTCACAGCAGAATGATTCCTCCCAAGTTACCAAGAGATGCATGAATTAGTGGGTAGCTGCTGGGTCACAGAGGTCAGTGCAACAGCAAAGAGAAAGCATGGAGAATGTCACCCAGGATTTGGAGGCAGACTTACTCTACACATTGGTGGGCACTGAAGGGGATTATCCCGGAAGATCAGGCCTTGGGAGCTCGGGATACAGTTTTTTTATGGAACCGCAAAGGGGAAGCACAGAGGTAGAGCACTTGGCTGCCCTTGACTCTTACCATATGCATCACAGTGACCAGCAACAAACATATTAGAAACTGTAACAGGAACTGTTACCTGGGCCACTAGGCCAAGTTCTTGCCCTTGTGTCTTACTTTCTTCATCTGACCAGTAGGTAAGAAGACAGAGACCTCTCAGAGGTCATTCATGAGGTTTAAATGAGCTAACCCATGTACAGTGTGCAAAGTAGCACCTCATATGTGGTGAACACTCAGCAGAAGTCATACTGATCTTTTTTATAAAGTGCTCTTAAGGTATAGTGCTATTATCTTCTATGTATGTCAGTAATAAAATGACCGATGAAAGCGTTTCTTACCCTGTAAGAGAGTTCACTAGCAATTCTTATAGGTTGAGTAGAACTGAGTCAAGCAAATGGCGTTTGAGTCATTTAAAGGAGAAATGGCACCATAGAGAGAAGGTGGTCAGATCTAGGTTTTGGAAAGATCAAAACCTCATGGCATCAGCAACAGAGACCTGGAGGACTGAAATAAATGTGGTAGAAAGGTCAGCTAAGGTTTATTGGAATATTTTACATTAGACGGTATGCGAGCTGACCAATGGCATGGATAACGTATTGAAAAAGACCAGAGAGAGCACATGGATGGGTGCACATGGGTAGAGTATGGGCAGAACACAGTAGGTACCAGCAGTGGCCTGGCTGGAAAGAAGAGGGAGAGTTCGCTATCAAGCTCTGAGAAGCAGGTAACAGAGGTAATGCCAATCCTGTTTTGGAAACAAATTAGGAGTTGCATTAGGATCATCAGCATCAGGAGCGGGCTTCTCAGGCACCACTCCTGAGGAAGCACGAGGTGAGCCACAGGCTGTTTGTATCCCAGTATGCTCACCAGTGAGACTGTTGTGTGAAGCATGTCAACAATTAATAAAGCAAAGCTGTGATTACACATAAAAATCAGGGAACTGTTTACAATCTACAACACTGTAATTCTACTTATAACAAATGATTTCAATGAGGACAGTCAAGCAGAGAAATAGATACCCAAAGAAGTAATTTTGTACATTACTAATCTTAGGTAAAATATCTTTACAGTTTGGATGTCTGTGTAATCTGTCGCTATTGAAGCTATTGCTGGAGCATAAATTGTACTGAGGGACCCAGGGTGAGCTGTGCGCTCACGGCTGAGAGATGCACCCAACTTCTGTTATCATAGGTGGGCGACAACAGGACAGGATCCAAACTCAGGCTCTGTCCACTAGGCCACAAGGTCTGCAAGAGGAACCATGAGCCTGCAAAGTTGCGTTGGAGTAAGAAAACAACAACAACAAAAAATATCATGTCCAGCCTTGGACCTTACCCACAAATGCTTGTACCTACAGGACAACTGAGAAGGACAGGCAAGAGATTAAGACTGCTGCATTATCTAAGTTTTAAAATTTCTCTTAGATGTTACTGCAATTCTGTTTTACAATGAAAGGTCATTTGTGGATATCAAGAGTAGGAAAGAAGTTTTTAGTTGACTTCACACACTCATGTCTTTGCTGACATCTCAAACTGGTAGTATTTTGTTTTTTTAAAAAAATCATCCATAATTACCTAATTTCTACTACCTGCTTAATACAAATCTGAGGCATTACTGTAACCACTTATAAATGGATTCTGAACAGAAAGCAATATAAAACAGCATAAAGCATGTGTGCAGACTCTAAACTTATTATTATTATTACACCATTTGGGTTCTATTGGGAGTTTTCTATGAACTTACGTTTTCATTACTCAAAATACGATTATTTGTCCATAACTAAACACAAACAAGAATCAAATCTTTAGATCCAGATTACCAAATGTTCATTTTCATGCTTTGTTAATCAGTCTGTCTTCCATGCAATACACTACAAAGTCAACAAGGCTAATTTTTTCAAAAAACGGATTTTTTTGAAAATGGATGTATAGACAGACAACTCCAGCAATGTATGAAGTAGGGATATTAATTTAGGGATGGGATGCCTTTCTAGAAACACCCATGTATTAATTCTTTCAGCTAATGGAAAATAAACTTACGTTGGATGTCTTTAAAAAGCGTGAAGTTACAAGGGAAAAAAAAGCTAAGTCCTTGTAAAATATTAAAAAGTAGCTTTTAAAGGTCACAGTTTCTATGGTTTGGGTCTCAGCTATACTCCTTAAAACCTTGAGAAAGTCGCGCTTCTAGACCAATCACTAATCTACATTTTCCATTGTTGAAAATTTGGGAATATAAAAATCCTCTCTCCTACAGATACTGTGCAGCTTAAATACACATCAGGTGTTTACTTAAGTACACTGGATAAATGAAAATATTAGTTGTTTTCATTAAATGGAAAAGTAAGTTGTTTAGCAATTGTATTATTAAGATAAATTCTTAAATTTCCACATGGTTCTGTAAGTGCCAGAGTATGCTTTAGCCAAAATCTTTACAGACAGAAAACTGCCATAAATTTAGTCCTGCATTCTAAGCAGTCTTTGCCCTGGATCTAGATAGGAAATTTACAGTGGTGTTTGGCTAGCATTAGGAAATTCTATAATATAATGACTTAAAACTCAAAAGTTATGAAAATGTTCCAGTGTTTCCAAAAGTCAGCTTTTCTAAGAGAGAGAGAGAGAAAAAAAATACTTGCTCACCCTTTTTTCCTTTCCTCTAAGATAAACTAATCATTCTCTTTGAATTACAATAAAATCTCTACATTTTTCATTTTTTGATCCCTTTCGGGAAATGTGCTTATGTTCTTTGAATAAGTAGATTTTATGTAATGATTTAATTTCATTTAGAACTTCCATTAAATTGAAGCATCTGCTCCCTTTTATAGACTGAACAGAGGTGGTATGCGCCCCCTGTTCATTATAACGGCAGGTGCAGGGGAAAGGAGAGAGGAGGGATAGGACCAGACAGAGGCCAGGCAGCCAGGACAGCTCTGTGGATGAGGCACAAGGTGACAGTGTACCTGCCTTCACTCCCGGAGACTGGCAGACAAGGAAAGGAGGAGCTGGGTCCCTCCCCAGAACCTGTTATAGTGACTTTCTCTGAGGGGATGTGATTAGAGAAACACCTACTTGAGTAAGCATTTACAAGGTAAGTAGAGGAAAAATAATAAACGAAAAGAAGAAAAAGTAGACATAGGGGGAAAGTCTAGCAACCCTGAGTTAAATGCGTAGGACACCTGACCTAGGGTGTGCGTCAGACAGAGGGATACACTTGCTAGTGCCTTACTAGTGAGAGGGAAGGATGCACGTTCCGTGCTTCATTTGATTCTTGCTTATTTTAACTGAATCATGAAACAGAAAGGTAAGTATTTATCCAACCCTCAGTTCTGAAGCACAGATTTGATTTCTGGACAATTTCCAGGTAATATAGACAAGGAGAAATATTTACCTCAATGATCCGAGTTATGAAAAACTGTGAAATCACAGGGAATTGTCCCGATAGTAAGGAATGGATGTACACATGGCCTGAGAGTAAATCTGTCGTGGAAGCTATCGTGTTTATTAGGCTTCATCCATAGGGAGATTACTGAAGAACCACATGGCTTGGCTTTCTCGGCTGAGAGAGTTTTCCTTTTGACATTTATGAGGACACCACTCTTCTGCCAAGCAGCTTTGCCTCCCCTACCCCTTTTGTCCTCAAGATGCCATCGTAAAATCGGCACTGAAACCTTAGACACTGACGTGCCATAAACAGAGGACTAAATCCTACGTAAACCGAAGTTCCTCAACAGGGACTGGACGTTCCACCTCTGTCCGGTACCATCGCTGCCTTTGTTTCTGCCTTTGTTACTTTGGAGAAATCTTTGGAAAATGCTGTAGAATAAAGCAAATGAGCTTTTATCACTCACCAGGGACGACATTATCCTCCCCCGATGTGTCATTTAAAACGAATCATTAATCATCGTACTCTATTATTCTCATAGAAATTTTTAGAGTTCACTTTTACCATTCCAGTTAGCCATTATCACTTCCTGAAAATTGAACTTGAATTTACATGTGGCTCAAATTTCATGAATTTAAGTACAATTATTTAAGCATAGTAATAGCAATAGCTACATCAATGATAACATCCAATGACATGGATTCTTGTATCTTGGGAAGTGTTTTCATATTTACTCCTCTTGAAGTTGTATACGGCTGTGAGATTAACAACGCATAGGACTACATTTCTATGATGATCAGACACTACACGTTTCTGAAGCCTTTCCCTCATATTAGTTATTAGGCCTGGGCCAATGAACATATTTGTGCTGGACATGACCTGGCACTTTAATGATACAATGGTAGTAGGTAGGACTGATCCATGGCTGTCATTGAGAAGGTTGGCTGAGAACACCAAGTTAGAAACTTAGAATACAACATCTTCTATTTCCTAGGCATCCCAAAGATGTGAAAAACTGTCTCCCAAGTGTCTCTGGAGTCTACTTTGCCTCAGTGTCTCTTGTAATGGAAGTGATTTCTAGTAAAAAGCTTTCCAACTTCCACTGTTGCTGGTAATTGCTGGGGAACTATACAGCATCTTGTAGAACAACCTTCTCCAACAACTGCCGAAGTCTACTACAGATGGCTGCAAGCTCGTGCATTTGCCATCAGCACTGCTCCCCTTTCCTGATCGTGGTTAGATCTTCTAAGTTCTTTAGAAGAATACAACATAAAACACGAAAGAGTAGCAATATGACCTTATTTAGCACTTGAGGCATATGCTACGTATTTGGTAAGTATTTTTACATTGTTATATTTACCAGTCACAGTAACTTGATAAGACAGACATTTTTAGTCATAGTTTATAGATGAGGGAACAGTATAGATCTCATCTTCACTTAGTATCTAGTTATGGGCCCAGACAATACAAAATCAAATTTGTTATTAAACCTTTTGGGAATGTTTTGAGTATGATAAGTTGTTCATTTAAAGAAAACGTAGAAATTCTAAAGTTTAAGTGATTACATTAAGTCCCTGAAGAGCAGTTATTTGTGGCTAGTTCTTGGGTGCTATCCTTTGCTGTGTTTTCTCTCTGTACCTTTCCTGACCTTAAAGCTGTGCAGCCCATGGCTTTCCTTACAGAGAGAGAAGATGAATACAGCCAAGAACAAAGAAATCATTGCTCGGCCTTGAATTGCAAAACAGAGTGTATAAAGTCCTCATCCAATACAATAGCTGGAAAGCCAAACACTTGTTGAGAGAGAGGTTTTCCTTGTAATTATTAAAGCTGAACAGTAAGTAATGGAGATGGATCATGACTATCAGCCACACAATTCAAAAGAGTGCTTCACTGAATAGCAGAATTCCATATTCAAAGGAGACAGGTGTGTTACCACCTGAAGAGGAAATGACTCAAAGTGAAACACCTCCACTGTGGATGGTAATGGCTGCTTCACAGTCGGCACATCATTAGGATTAAAAGGTGAGGCTGGGTGCAATGCAAACATCCAGATAACTCTACGGCATCCTTTATTCGAGCCTTGTGCTTCTCACTCCGAAGTCTGACCCTGGAAGTCTGCGGTTCTCTTACTACACCCTGCATCTTTGATAACAGAGCAACAGGGTATCTGTTTTTGAGGACAGTTGGAGGTCTGCAGCCAAGAGCTGCCCGGGCCTGGGTCTCAGTGGGCCCCGCGTGTGCTAACAAAGCACAAAAATACCTGAGCTGACCACATCTGAGCTGAGCACAAAATCCAAAGGGATGGGGCGGCCAAAGGACAGAGAGGGAGGACAAGAGGAAGGAAACTCCGATGGTAGACTGAGGAACAATCTCAGCAGGCTGTAGGGAAGTTTTAGAAAGAACAAGTGGACCGAGGGCAGCTGGCCCATTGTTCCACCACCTTGGCAGAAGTCACAGGACACAACGGTGAACAGGTGATTCTCCCCAGATGCGCCCGCTACACTCAGTGCCAACGGCAACAACACCACAAACGACTAGAGGAGGAACAGGATGTAAACAACTTCACAAATGTGCAAAGGAAAGAAAAACATAACAAGTGCTAGCTATCCCAAGCGAAACCTATCCGTTGCAGATTTCAAAAGTTTTATGTTGGCTTATCAGAGTTTATGGCCATGACTGCACATTTTGACCTACTGAGACATTAAACTAAAAATATCTACTCCTTAACAGTCCACAAAACATTTCCATTTATTTATCTTGTTTTACTCTCTTGCTCAAAGAGTGAGGTAAATTAACTATTATTTCTTTTATGCCGACAGAAACAAAACATCAGGACTACAAAAGCTACCTGTTTTGAAATTCCTTTGTGGTTGCCTGTTAGAACGAGAACTCAAATCTAAATACGACAATGTGCTAACATCATACTTTCCCCCTGTGCAGCGCTGGGTTTCCTTTCATATTTGCATGTTCAGTTTAGAAACACAGTATATAACATAGTCCTTGAAAGGCATTCAAGAAGAAGCAGCAACTTATGAATGTAAATCTGATCACATTATGCCTGCTAGTTATTAATTTCCTATCGGCAAGCACTGCGGAGAAAGCTCAGTGGCCTAAGTGCCTGGTTGTCAAGCTCAAGGTCCTGAGTTTGATCACAAGGGTCAAAAGAAAAAAAAAAAAACTATCAAGAATTTCCTATTGATTTCATTCATTCATTTTCTATCCAAGTGTTTTCCTATTAACAGGTACTGAGTACCCAGAGCTCAGTATATAAAAAAGAATGTCATTTCTAGTAACACCATGTTCATCTTAGTGGAAAAGAAATAGCATAAACCATTAAAATATAACACAACTAGCATTACAGTGGGGATAGATGTAGACTAATTTCAAAGCACAGAAGAAAACACCACCATCATTCCCTGGAATGAAAGAAGGAAGAAAGTATGGCGCCTCATGGCAAAGGTAACATCTGGAATGACACTAAAAGAATGATCAAGAGTTTACTCCTATTTCTTGCAGACAGCAAGGCTTGGGCAAGACTTGACATTGTCAAAGCTGCTAATAGCTCTGGTATGGGTATCTGTTAGAGCAGGAGTTACGCTGTACTTAGATAACTCATGTCAGAGAGTTTGGGACCTTGGAGTCCATGAGGGTTGAATCAAATGTCCCAAGGGGATTTACATTTTACAGAGCTTCAGGTTCTAAAAATTCCACTGAAGTCAGACCAAGGAATAAAGACTCCATGACGCTCAGCAGTGGCTACTCTGGAGGTACCGGATTAGGGCAGGTAAGACACTAAGACATCAGCTGGGAAGGAAACGTAAGAACAAGGAAGAAAAGAAACCTGAGAACTATTTAGGACTTAGCAATCATGAAACTATGTGGAACAGCATAGCAGTAACACAGAAATGAAGTTAATGATTTTAAGTGGAATTGAATATGTTATATATACAATAATTAAAGAATGACTTGAGAAGGAAGATGTTTTCTATCTCCCCGTAAAACAGTCCATGAAACTACACTGTATTTGACTGTTGACATATTTAAAAATATCCCAGGTGAACAACAACAGCTATCTTGATGTATTTCTTCATGGGACATACTGACAGCAAGAAAATAGTGCCTTCTACAAATGACATTATTTAAAGACTACGGGCATGTTAGAAGTTATTAGATTCTTTTGGGTCTGATTTTGTTCCTTGGACTTCAAAAATGGAAATTTAACAATTTTAAACTGTTAGAGATTCCACAATTAATGCAATTTCTTGGACCTTAGATTTTGTTGGTTACAAAGTAACAAAACACGGTACACTAGAGCAATAAAGAATAAGCACTGTGCTGAAAATGCTGTGAATAAAGTTAGGAAAACGTGCCTTTTTTTGTATCAATAGTTCAATAAAAAAGACAAAGGTATCAACTAAACTGAAAAAAGAGGGAAATTTATTTTTCAATTAGAAGGAAAGCAAATAAATTATCAATGGCTAAAGGATTATGTTAAGCAAGTGGTATGCCCTGTCTCCCGGAGTCCTGCCCAGGGCCCTGAGCACAGAGGTGCTCCGTGTAATTTATAGGTCCAGGGCTTATAGAGCTGAGCTGGTCCACAGCTTCGTAGCTGGGGAGGCAAAGCAGAAACCCTTGCTCCTGCCTGCTGCAAACCCTACTCTGTCTTTACACTGAGTGTTTCTAATCAATAGAACATATATTTCCCTGTGACTGAAGACAATTCAAAGAGGCTGTTAGAAGAAGGAATTCAATAAAGTAGGAATTCAATAAATGCTGAGGGGTAGCAATTTTTAGTCTTCAACTAGTAATGCCTGACTTCTTAGGCTTCTCTCCGTAGTCTTCCAAATGATTCCCAAGGGAGCTCAGGGGTCGGCTTTCGTCCTGTCACGGAGGGTGAGCCTGGAAGGACTGTATTAAAAACCTACACCACAGGGACGGTGAGATGGCTCAGTGGTCTAAAGAGCCTGCCTAGGCAAGCCTAGGCAACCGCACGGACCGTGGTTCCATCCGCCAGCCCCACCCCTAGGGCAGGCCGAGCTGGCCACAAAAAACACCTTAAGGTAGACGGCATACCAGAGCTCTTGGGCCCCCAGTCCTGAGCCTGATTACTCCACCACATCTCTGTGGCGATGCAGAGGAAATCTCATTGGAGAACTCAGCTCAGTTCCAACAGAGCAAAACATTTGCTTCAAGGAGCCCCAGAGAACAAGGAGAAAGTTGAAGGTGGAATCTGAGGACCGCAAGCCACGTGCACTCAAATGACGCCTTGTAAGTGGGGAGACTACTGCAGACTTCTGAGAAAGAAAATTAATTCTGAAAATAAGGTATTCACAAAGACAAACCCAGCTCATAGGTAAAGAAGACTAAAATTAGAAGGACCAAGGGCAGTAATATTAGAGTTCTTATGTGTGGGAAAAGAGGGAGAGAGAATAAAAACCCTTTTCAATAGATCAGTAGGTTGAAATGAAAAGAATTTAAATTAATTTGAGAAGTTTATCTCCCAACATCACCAGAGGTCGCAAGGCTGGCCAGGGCGCAGGCAGCCCTTATTGCTTCTGGGCTTTGACAACAATAGAAGAAAATGGACAGTCGCCTTCCTTTCTTACAGATCTGTGTGGGTCTTATAGCCTTCCCATTTCAAAAATCACTTCTGGAGGCTAAGATTTTTAGCGGTTGCTATTCATCTGTAGTAGAAAGGAAGCAAAGGGATTATCTTATAAATGTTTAAGATAATCATGGGAACAGACAGCTAATTAAATATCTTAGGATTTATTTCTTAGCAATAGTTTATGGAGTTTGTTCTGAACTCTGTGGCGGCTGGCTGTGTCATTCTGGCAGGGTCAACTCATTTAGTTAACTGCAGAGCTTCATCACATACTGTACTTCCAAGAAATGTTTACTGTGCTGGCCCACAACTTGTTTTTGACATCTTCAAGCTCCTTCAAAGCTTCTCTTCCTTGTGTTTATGGTGCAGATGAATACTAACATCATAGATTACGTTCATTTGGGACAGGAACTATTTTCATAATTGTCACTCAATTTATACATGCATGCTTATAATCTAACAGCTTTAAAATTCTCCAGACCTGAGCTATACAAATGATAAAGTATCACTTGAGAAAAAAAGATTAGAATATTCTAACATGTAATAAAACTTCCTTATAATTCTCCAAGGTTTCCCTAGGAGATGAAAGTATTTCTCTAGTCTATAAATTGCATATAATTCCCTTTGAAATGACACAAAGTACTTCAATTATTTCTATGTTATCCTTTTAAAACAACTTACATTTGTCAGTTAACCAGACTACAACCAGAGTGTTGCAGGAAACTCATCTTTTGAAAAAAAAAAAAAAAGATGATTGTTTTTAAACATGTACAAGGCAAAAATGACATATAAATAACGTATGAAGTTGAGAGCCTTGTAAGAAAAATGATCAATCTGTTTTGTTTTGTTTTTAATCTCCAAAGAAATAGCAAACCAATGATAGCTGGACCTGGGGAGGGGCGAGGTGACTCCAAAGCCTGTCCAGGTATCCGCGAGGTGTGTGGACTCCAGAGCATTACAGCATCTGTATGAGATGGTCATCATTGTGCTCAGGTGAAGCATGGCTATGTGGATGCTAAAACTCAAGTCTTACGGTCACTTCCCCAGAAATGAGCTGCAAAAGGAGCATGCCCACATCTCTGATCTGGCTGCAGATCAGCTGTACCTAGCACCACGCTGCAGATGCCAGCACAGAGTGGTTCTGATGGATGTTATAAAATCTGGAAGGCTGGAGAGGCAGACATTAATAACACAGATTAAAAAAACAAAGAATAACAAGAACTCATGTCATCTAAAACAGAAGATCCTGTCTCAGTTCTTTTTTCCTTCATTGCTGAGACAAATACCCAACACCTAAAATGAAGGAAAGGTTTATGCAGCTCACAGTTGGAGGAGGTTTCAGTCCATGCTTAGCTGGCTCCAAGGCCGAGTGGCACACGGCAGAGGGCAGCGGCTCACAGTGGCAGAAAAGAGCAAAGAGCCAAGGGAGTGGGAGTGGCCGCAGCCGCCTGCTAGCCTTTCCTCTCCTTACACTGCGACGCGGATCACCCACCGCAGGATGGGTGCGGCTCACACACACATAATCCCAGCATTGGATCATGAAGTGATCACAAACTCCAGAAGCCACCCCATGACTGCCTGAGGCTTTGGGGGGACAACTAGACATAGACCGTGACAACTCTCACTTACTGCTTCTGTCTTACAGGATATCAGCAAAGGATTTCTGAGGAAATCTTTCCATCCTTCTTTGCTTCTGATTTTACTGCTGATCAGCCTGGAAACTACTGACACTGAAAGCAAGCTCTGTAGGATGCCTAGGGTGAGAGCACTAAGAGCTCCCAGTGCCTGACAAACCCCAAACCAAAGTTACCCTCAGGGCTCCCTTCATCACAACGTGTAAATCATGACGTCTGCCTGAGATTACTCCCAAGCTGCATTTCCTCTGCCCTTGGGCCTAGTAAACCAGATGCCAATGATATGACGAGGCAGAGCTAGCATCACCAATACCTTTCTGTCTAGGAGAGGCCTTGCACACACTCTGATAACGGGTTGGATAAAGTGAAGTTCACTGAGTCTTCGTGTGGCCAACGTCACCCTTAGTCCATCAAACAGTAAAGTGAGAGCTAATGCAGTGCAGCCTGCTTTATATTCATGGCAGGAAAAGCTCTGCTCAATTCTGAGACTGGGCAATCTGCACCTAAAACAAACAGAAATGCCTATATTTGCACATAATTGCCGAAATTGGAGGTAGGATTTTTTCTGTAAAATGGGAAGTAAGAAATTATAAAATAATCATACTTTGGGATGACAATTCTTGAACGTAAGATATAGGCATTTTAGACATAGCAGTCTTAATTGTCTTTGTCTTGGCATTAGATTCATTTCTACTATTTCACTGATAAAGGCATTCTGAAACCATAAAATATCTGAAAAGCAGTATTCTAAACGTTATCACGTCATGTTTCACACTAGAATTCCAACTGATTTCAAAAGAACACTAACGATGTAAAATGTGAATGTTCTAATCTGTGTACTTCTGAGAATTTAATTATTTAGAAATACTCCCCAATTTCATGATTCCATCAAATAACAAAACAAAAATTTTTCTTTGTGAAGACAGGGTTCATAATAAATCACAGTTTTTTTTTTTTTTTGTCTTTTTCTCTTTCTTTCATTTCTTTCTTTCTCTCTTCCTTTTTTTTTTTTTTTTTTTTTTTTTTTTTTTTTTTTTTTTTTTTTTTTTTTTTTTTTTTTTTTTTTTTTTTTTTTTTTTTTTTTTTTTTTTTTTTTTTTTTTTTTTTTTTTTTTTTTTGGTACAGAGTCTCACTTCTGACTCATAGTGATCCTCCTGCTTGTACTTCCCAAGTGCTAGGGTTATAGGCGGGCTCCAACACACCTGGCCTCCATAGCTGGCTCAGTGCACTCCAGAGCGGGGCCGGCACGGCAGGTGGGGCCAGGAACCGAACCCTGGTCACTGTGCTTCCCTAAGCAAGGGCTTAATTCGCTGAACTATACCGCCGGCCTTATAAATCACAGTTATAGTCCAAACTTTTAGATACAGAAGACCTGGACCAAAAAAATGAAACATATAACATTTTGAACACTGAAAACAATTTCAGCTTTGTGAATTCAAAAGTACCACACAAATGGCAAAATATATCTATTCTTAAAATCCAAATCAAGCCACAAATCCTCCAGCTCTTGATAAGAAAACAAAATTTTACAACTCAGCTTTCAATGCTTTAAAAGCACAGGAATTTGTGTTCCTCCAAGCTGAAATAAATTGCCACTCAACTAAACATCTGGATGAATGTTGATTTTTTCCCAAGGGCTCCTCAGCCCAGGAAAACAGGGGAGGCAAAGAAAAAGTAACTTATTTGAGAAATTTATGAAAAGCACTCAACTCAACCAAACATGGAAGCAATATAACCTACCAAGGAGTCCAACTGCATTATACAGAGCTGCATGCTGGCCAGAACCCAGCGGCCAGGGCAGAGTCAGAAATCTCAGCAGTTGGTGTGATCCCCTACACTATGACCTCAGATGCTGGCCTATTGGAAGGCGATCAAAATGTAAAAAACTATTTCTCAACATGTCAATACTTAATGCACTCCCCCAAGAGATAGATAGAGAGTCGTCAGCTCTTAACGGCATCACTGAACCTCTGTGCCAGCAGGGATACCTGAACATTACCCTCGCGCTATGCTGAGCGGCGTCACCTGAGCTGCTCTGGCCAAGGCACTCGAATGGACGGCAAATACTCTATAAGCCGGCAGACACCCTGCTTCTGGTCTCGGACAGGAAGTGTGAAGGGAGCAGGAGTCCACTGTCCTGTCCAAACTGTGAAGCATGATGGGAAAGGTGGACGAAATGAGTATTCAGAAGGAATGGGTATGCATTTGTGCTTTCTTTGCATGCAAAAGATAATTAAAAGAAAAGCAGAGCAACAACATAAAGTGAGTCATGCTTTGCATACCCAATTTTTAATTTTCATTCCTTTGAAAACTTATTTTTCTTAAAGAAGCTTTAATTATTTTCCTTACAAAGGTATTCAGTACATTTCCAGAAATTTTTACATAGGTATGTTGATTTTTATTAATTGATGCTCCTAGTTGTGCTTCCTCAGTGTGTCAGCCAGCTACTTAGTTTCCATCTTATTAGTGTCAGTGTTCTGGCTACTGACTGAATAAATTATCTAGCTCTCCAGCATTCTCAAGGCAAGAAATTATATCCTCATTTATCCAGTTTCTCAAGCCAGAAATCTTGGAATAATCCTTGAATCTGCAATTTTTTAAACCTTTCTATCAGCTCAGTGATGAATTCAATATCTTACAAAAAGAAATTTCAGTATCATCTACCCCTTTCCATTCTACTACCAAACACCTAGCCCAACTTTTTATAATACAACTTCTCCCAGTAGATCAGAAAATACCTATCTCTCTGGTTTCTTTGATTTGCTCCTAAGTGAAAGGAGATACATCACTGAGGTAAGACCAGCAGCATAGTTTCCTAAACTTTGACACTATCAGAATATCCTCCTTGTGCATAAAATTACAAGCGGAAAAAGTCAATGCGCTTCAAATTTAGAAAATATTCTTAAATGAATTTGCTTCTTCTAAATAGTTCTTATAACTTGAATCAGTGGTAGTGTGCAACACATTTTTATATGAAAGACTAAATTAGAAGCCTGCACAGAGAGCATTTTCATGGTCATGACATTCTGCACTCTATCTTGGTATTCTACCTTCACAAAACTAGAATTTCATTTTCACATTGAGAAAAAGGAAATGCTGTGGTTTTCTACCATTACAAAGAATTCCCAAATCTCAAAATAACAGCACCTTTTCTTGCCTAACCTGTGTATTGAATGCAAGCACACTGGGAAGACTTGAGTTAGTCTAGCTTTTCAGAGATCAAGTTGATGTGGGTTCTGCCCTGACATGCGGTTCTGTTACAACAGGAAATGGTCACATAGTGCCAGGATCATGAATGCTTTCACACAGATGAGGTACTCTTCACTTGTCGTTGCTGTTGTCCAAACTGCCTTGGCCAAACTGACAAACACACCCAATGTCCAGGGGGCAAAGTGAAGTACAGTCCTCCAATGTTTTCACAGAGGAAAGAGAAGGACACATTGAGAGGGACTACACTAAAGGCTAAGCAGTCACTTGAAGGCGCTCAGCAGCACAAGTAAAACCAGTCATTCATCCACACGGCATGCACATGCCTTCTGAGCTAGGCTGCAAGCCAGTTTTCTAGGGATAGCAAAATTCAAATGAGTCCTTATCAGTGTGCTGGCTTGGGGGACAGCCATTTCAGCACTACAAATACTTGTGGCAACTACTGACGTTTCTCAGAGAAGACAAATTGGAAATGATCATTTGGTGATTATACAAATCGCACACTTTAAAGGTTTAATCACTTAAAAAAGATGTGGAGAATATAATCAGGGGATTCTTAAGTTTTATTAAAGTGCTATATAGTCAGTGTGCTTTATATTCATCTAATTACTCTAAAAAGCATCTGCCCATTAACAGTGATCATTACTCAGCTTGAAGATAAATGTTTCACTTGCCTCACAGGCGGAAGAGGAGAGTTCAGGTTTTCTAAGCAGCATCTGGGGATTTTAGTTGCTTTCCTTTTCAATGTAAATATTAGCAGCCACTAAAGTTTTAAAAATAATATTGCTCATGCAGCTATGACTCTTAACTCCTGAATTTTGTATGCTGTTCTATTATTAGTCAGCCAGTGAACTTAAAACTATTAGGCAATATTTAAGACGAGAAAATATTCATCAGTGCTCCCTAAGCCCAAATACAATTCTCTTTTTCTACATTCCCATTTTCCACAAACGATCATACAAAGAAATAAGAGAGCCAGAAATGAGAGAAATTATCCTACCAGTTGTGGATAATTCTGCAGAGGTGAAGAAGCAATGGGCTCTAGGGGCTTGGGCTACCCTTGGTTGCATGTGTGGGGAAGGGGGTGACGCAGAGATCCCTCAGACTGGGTGAGCAAGCGCTCACTGCAGTAGCGAGAATGTGCTCAGAAGGAATCATCTTGAAATGCCCCCCCACCAGTTCTCCCAACGCACCTCAGGGTGGGGGCCTCAACCAGGGGCTCATGCACACAAGTGTTCTATCCCCAGCCTTCCACTGTGAGATATTTTTTAAAAAAATGAGACTGACATTCGGCCTTCAAGAGGTGACCTGAAGGCAGTACAGGGTTTCCCCAAGACTCAGCGTTGGATCTGATCCCCGAGTGATTAGATGAGGAGGACAGAGCGCCTTCGTGGATGAATGGACTGACAGCTATCTGAACAGTCTCTGTCCCTAGTATGCAGCACCCTCCCCGAAGGATCCCGGTATGCTTGGGGCTCTTCAGAACCATTACCAGCAGGAAAGCCTGCACCACGTGTGGCCCTGGGACCTCGCACTTCCTAACTTCAGAAGCAGAGCTGAACAAGCCCTGCTCTCTACACACTAGCCTGCCTTTGGGCTTCAGGTAGACCAACGTAAAATAGATTAAGACACTAGCACATTACTCAGTGAGCAGTCACTACTAGGCCATGACTTTCTGGGTAAGTCTGCATGGATTAATAAATAGCAAAGATATAGGATTTGTCCATCGCTACCAAAGACAATGCTCTTGGCCCAGGTCATAGATAACGTTTCGAATGGGAGGGATATAGGACAAATTCATGGAGCTAAGAGAGGGGCATCATCCAAATTTAAGCAAATATTTTAGAAGCCACCTTTAAGCACTTCGTGTAGACTTCACTCCCACCTTATTAGACACCAGCATGTTTTAACCAGAGCCTATTCAAGGCATCTACCTATGGGTTCTACGCCAGCGGCAAACCTATGGCGCCCAAGCCACAGCAGGTTACAGGTAGCACCAAGAGCTCTAAGAGCTTCACTGCCACTGTCCACTATGCTGTTTGCTTACGTGAACAATGTATTGCACTTACATCAGTGTCCTGCAGCCTAGGGGTACACGGAATGTACATCTTTTATTCTGGATATTAACTTTTAGGAAAGTGGATCTACTTCAGGATTTTTATATGGAAAGTAAACATGGCATAAGTTCTGGAAGTTTCTTCCTGTGCCTAAGTAGAGACGAGTGCCTCTGCACTCGGTTTTGTTTCTTTATCATCCACCTTGATGTCTACTGCGTTTGAGTTTCAAAGTCATGATTTTGTCTGCAGAAAATCTTAGAAAAATCAGACAAGCCAACAAACATTAAACTCAGTTTCTAATTGTATTGCATAGTTAAATAATATCTCAGCAAACTAAGCTGCATTAAAAATCCTGAAGCTACAGTAAAGGGGGCCTTGTGATGGGGCGGCGATCAGAAGCCTGGCAGGGAAGAAGCTCCCCTCTTGCCTCCCTGTCAGCACACAGCTCGAGAATGCTCTGGGGACTTATGCGCACCAGAATGTGGGTGCGCAGGTGCAGAAGCAGAAACACATTCCATTCTGTCACACAGCCCAGCCAGGGGCAAGGGACACAGAAGCCAGCAACAACATTGGCATCCTACAAATGGAGCATCGCTACTGAGTGGCTTTGCAAGGTTCTGACTGAGTCTCTGTGGTGCTTCTCGCATTGGAAACACTGTTGAAACATTAAAAGTCGGAGGATTTCATCTGCCTTTTTAAGATTAATAGATGGGGCTGTGGTGGTATAGCTTGTTAATCCAAACCTTTGTCAACATTTTATATTTTATTATTTGTAATGCAAATACATATTTTAAGAAATTTACACCATATATATATATATATATATATATATATATATATATATATATTTTTTTTTTTTTTTGGTCTTTTTGAGATAGGGCTTCAAATATGCAGTTTTGGCTGGCCTTGAGCTCACTTTTGTAGCCAGACCGGTCTCAAACTTGCACTGATTCTGCTGCCTCAGCCTCCCAAGTGCTGGGATTACAGGTGTGTGCCACCACCCCTGACTCTGCACCATCATCTTGAAAAAGCTCTATAATAGTTGTGAGTGTGTTTGATTGATATTTTGAAAAACATCTTTCCCTAAGTTTCCTAGCAACCAATACTTCTAGAAAGTGTGGACTAATAATTTTAACATTATCAAAAATATTCTGTGAATATTCAAAATATTAATGCATATACCTTATGATAAGAACTAAGTTATAACAGATACTAAACAGGGATTTTGAAGTAGTTTTATTATTTCAAAGAACTCTTCACAATGTAACCTCTGATTTTCCCTGACATATACCTATTATTTGTAGGAAATACACCTGAGATATTTCAGGCTGGGAAAAGTTAGTCAATAAACATAAAGCAGGCTTTACAAATGGATGAAAAACACAGGAATGGGTCTCTTTTACAAATTCCTATTGTTATCATGTTTTACATTTCTTACTAGAATGTTCTCCTAAAGGGTTACTATCCCTTCAAATCATGCTTGTTTTTTTGGTAAGAAAACTCAGTTGACTGGAAAAGAATTCATTTATTTAATCATGAATTGAACATTTTTCCATCATCCAATATTCATTTAGCTGGAATTATCATAAAAGGATCAATAATTTAAAAGAACACTTTAACTCTCATTAAGGACACAGTATCCAAATTTAGAGTACTTCAATGTTAATGAAAATTAGTTCCATATTTCTTAAATAAAAGCATCTTTTTAAAAAACAGAATGCTTAATGGAGGTTAAATTTATTGCATTACGGTCTGCCTAGACAGTTAAGTCCATGTAGAAAGATAAGGCAATTGTCCAATACTTTATGCCAAATAAAAAATCAGAGGAATATTCAGGCCAAAGAATCAAATGAAAAAGAAATGTGCTTTGGATGATGCTGGCTGGCAACATAATGAGGCTCTTTTTCCTCTTCCGCTTTGCTCAGGTAGACTCAAGGATCTAATCATTCCAAGGGTGCAGTCTTACTGCCTGAGGTGGAGGACAATTGGTCTAATTCCAATGTTCTTTCTCCCAGGACTAGCCTTGTGACCTTAAGCAAGAAAGCAGATTTCGCTAGGCCTCAGTTTCCTCCCACACAAAGCGAGGCCTTCTCTAGATCTTTCCAGCCCTGAACTGCTATGAACTTATGAAACAGTAAGAGTGCAGCCAGGTGAACCAGAGCATTTTTCAGCCCTGTGTACATGCGGCATATACCCAAAGTTCAACAATCCAGTAGAACCCTAAGGACATCGCTAATATTTAACACTCACTCAAAGTCAAACTAGCTACTGGATTTAATTACAACCACTTTTATAATTGTTTTAAGAAATTAATCACACTTGTAGAGAAGAAAATTTACCATGTCCTAAATTACACTGATTCACAATAACATGGGACAGTAAATACTTAATGGGATAAGACTGCTCAAAACACGTGGTCAAGGGTACATTTTCATGCTGTAGGACTCTGCGAGGTGACCACGATGCTGGTGAAAGCTCAGCACATCTATGGTTACTGTTACAAGAGTTTCTTTGCACTTTTTCTTCACTGGAGTTACATCATCTGTATCATCCCTTCTCTAAACGCAGCCAGCCCATTTCAGATTGGGGTCCACTGCCCATCTTTTCCATAGAATGAAATATCTTCATCACCCTTAGGCATCATCTCCAAATTCACTTCTTGCTTTGCCTTCCAATATCCCACTTCTTGATAATGCAGCTGGGATTCTGCAAAATATGTTGCTACTACACAGGAATGCCTTTATTTCTTTCAATCTGATAATAGCGTGAATGTCCTGGATTTTTCTCAATGATGAAGTCCAATAGCTCTTTTCAAATTATTTGGCCCATATTTTCTCTGTCAGTGTGTTTTACTGTTTTTTTTTTCTAGCATCCTATTCTTCTCTTTCTGCCTATGAATCTCATAAAAAAGCGATAGCACTTCCATTACCAGTTAGCTTGATTCTTTTCATATCAGCTATCTCTTTTCTGTGATAGGAATGATAGCTTTTGGCTTGTTCTCATAATATTTTATGTCTTCAATTCCAGAAAATTTAATTATTTCCTTCAACTGGGTACACATGTATGCACACACACACACGCACACACACAGTATTCTAAAGTTCTCTTCAACTAAACATATTCATTATAGTACTATTTGGGACACAATGTAGCTATCTCTCAGTTTTAAATATGCTTCCAACCTTACTGAATGTACAGAAAAAAATGCCCTGGTGCCTCTGAAGAAACGCTACCTTTAAGAAACAGATACAGTAGCACTGTTAAAATATTTAAATAGATGGTGTCAGTGAAAATATAAATTTTGATACTTCATCATTGATAACCACTATTTGTTTAAAGTGTAATAAAGTAAAACAGTATCTTGCATACTGACTTTAAGTGTTCTATCAAAGCAATAAACAATGCCATGAAAATCAGCGCACATAGAAAATCTTAAATGTACTTATCAGTTTTTTCCATATGTCTTTCAGTGATAAGTGATTTTTCCATTATGATTAATAACTTAAGCAACATATATCTGCAATTTCTCCAGAGACTTCTTTATCAACTATATCATCATAGTTTTTTTTTTTTTTTTTTTTTTTTTTTTTTTTTTTTTTTTTTTTTTTTTTTTTTTTTTTTTTTTGTCTTTTTGAGACAGGGTCTCACTATGCAGTTGAGGCTGGCCTTGAGCTCACTTTTGTAGCCCAGGCTGGTCTCGAACTCACACCGATCCTCCTGCCTCAGCCTCCCGAGTGCTGGGATTACAGGTGTGTGCCACCACGCCCGGCTCATCATAGTTTCAATGTAGATGAGAGCTACAGGTTCAAAACTTGCTTCAGTAAAAACTTCCTGCATGTAATTTTGTATGGCAGACTCTAACAGGTCATTCTATGCATTTTTGTCATGACTTAATCATGTTATGAAAACAAGAAATAGTATTCCTTACATAAAACAATGGTTATAGAAATAATATGGTTCATTACTGTTACATATAGATGGCTTTGAAAAGTGAAATTGAAATCTTAATTCTTTTTTATAAATTACGAAGATATCTTATGACATCAGCTATTAATAAATACCAATCTCTGCCAGTGGAGGTGAGAGACTGGTGTGGGGGTACATCCCTGGGAGCCAAGTTCTCCACCCACTGTCTTGACCTGCGACATGATCATGTACTGTTGGTACTGGAGTCTCAGTTTTGCAAATATTTGAAATGGTGAAAATGGTACATCTAAGAGGAATGTGCTGACAGAAAGTACCTGGCCCACAGGTGTTTGGAATCTGGTAGCTATGGTGATGAGCACAGAGCAGGCACTGTGTATTATAAGGAAAGCAAGAGCACAGGAGACATGTGTGGATTTCTGAATCTAGTCCCACAACATCAAGACAGGAAATAGATGTGCTTCTCTGAATGTCATTCTTTCAAAACACAAGGAGTCACCCCTCAGCCCAACCTCCCACACACAAACAAACACACCTAACTGAAGAAAAATGGATTTATACTAAAAAGTTTCCAGTGCATTCACTAACATTCCTAAAGTGTTCACATCACCTTTCCTGTAGCATGTTGGTTTATAATTGTGTCACACCTATTACTTAGCCATTATTTCTACCTCTGTTTTATAATTCTAAAAGAAGCTGCTTGAAATTTTTGGCAATGACGCTTTACTTCTAAAAGTAAGGGTTTCTTTACTCCTCTTTTTTATGTTCTTAGCATAATTTCCTGGAATGCTTTCTATAAAAACACAAACATTTCTAATGATTAAAACTTTATCAAAGAAAATGGTTAGAATTTACATAAAGGAGAGCCACAATTACTGAAATGCGGTTAGTGTCTTCCAAACATTGTTGATTTACAGTGTCACTTCTTCTGAGTTTTCACTGCCAATTAACAATTCAATATTTTAAGATAAATGCAGATATGGCTAAGTTAAAGGAGCCGACCTGACAGCGTGACATGCTCTTTGACTATCACTATATGACACCCTGTAAAGGGAACAATAAAAAAGTCACAGTTTAACAGTTTCAAGGGAAGGAAGAAGGAATATTAGCAGCATCCAGGGTGTTTGTTGAGGACAGGAGGAGTCCACGTGAGATTAGAAGGATGTATCAGTGTTCTCTGACGTTTGTCAAGGTTCACTGAATGCATAGCAGAGGGAACCCTAATATAAACTATGGACTTAGGCCAACAATTTGTCCGTCAAGGTCCATGGAGTAACAACAAACATGTGACACTGATCATTTCAAAATGGCCTGCCTTCATGTTTTCTCAGAGTAGAAAATAATTGCTATGCCAAAGGTTTAAATTGCTACTTTGATATTAAATTTTATTTTTAGTATTGAAACCTGAAAGTCTTCCACTGAGTAGCCCTAAATGAAAGAGATCGAACGTGAAAAGCTCAGGAGATCCTGGGCTGAACTCTAGTACGCCTTTCTTTGCAGAGAGGAATTACTGCTCACAAGGTTTGTCCCGACTACAGGTTCTGTGTCCGATGTGAACCCGTGGTTTTCCACGTTCCTCTAACACATTCCCATGCCCAGCTAGACTTGCTCCAAGCGAGCTGCAGATACCGTTCTGCAAAGCAGCCATCCTTACTGAAAAGAAGGAAATGCGCCAGTTTCTTTCCTTGCTGGTGCGGTTATTGCAACTGTTTGGCCCAAGGAGCATCATACAATTCCAAAGCTAAATATTTCCAAAGACTATGAAAAAAAATTGAAGCAAAGAAGAAAATACACTAGGTATTTATGAATAATTGAATAATTAGAAATTTAGGTGTGGAAGTTATCATGGAGTGTGTGATCTGGTCTTACCTTCAGGGCACAATCATTCAGAAAATAAAACTGTAGGGTCAATGGATATAAGCTTAATACGTCACCTAAAATGTAATTTTGTCAAGTTTCTGGCTGTTCTATCAATGCACACTTTGCCACATAACCAAAGAGATCACCAGGTTGTATAGCAAATATCACCACATATTATGGATGGGACTAGGAGACATCTGAGAAATGCCCCTGAGGATTAACATCCTGTAGGTGATGTGATTAATGACTTTTGTAACTGTAAAAATTCATAATGCTCTATTTTCATAACTTTCAAAATCCAAAGCCAGCGGACACACAGAAACACCTGAAGCTTCTTTTCTGTACTTTATAGAGGAATTAGACAAATTCAAAGCTCACAAAAATGAGTAAAATGAAATTTTAAATGAGAACATCTCAATGGCAGCCCAACGCTGTTCTGAAACTCTGAAGAAAACATGGCTACTGTAACTGGACCAGTTGCGTTGCTGGTTGAAGTTGTTTCTAACTGTGAAACTGCGTGTGTTCAGGACAAGCAATGAGGAATACAAGCGCTGCCATGGTAAGCACATCTCTTATCTTGGTCAGTCTATTTTAAAAAAAGAAATGTGCCAAGAACTTTCATCTGAGAGTATGGTGTGGAAGCTACTTATGCTTCTTTACCAGGCTATACTAAGGGTGAATGCAGCATGGCCAGAAATAGCCCACATTTAAAAACGAAAGAAAGAAAATGTAGCCTATGAAGATGGCTGGTACAATATGGAGTCAAAATGAAACGAGCAATTTCCTAGTCACAGAACTCTCCTTTGGTGTTGGGTAGAGATCAGGTTCTATGTCCACTGAATTAACAGAGGGTCAGAGATTAAAGGTCATTCTGCAGGCTTTGCCCACCTCAGGACTCCCAGGGTGAGGTCTGCTAAACACACATCGGACACACACGCATGCACTTTGGTCCAGTGAGTCTAAGGGGAAAATAAAATAACCCCAGGTTCTATCCTCCCTCCCTCTTGCCCTGGCGTTATCATTGGTTTCCAAGAATGAGGGAAATGACTGCTCTTCACTCTTGCAGAAAGATCTCTGGTAAGTCAGCTTAAGGATGCTTGAATCAAAGCATGACACTTGGACTGGGGAGATGGCAGGATCTGTTGCCAGTGACAGCAGCTTCTGAGGCACTGGGAAACCCACGTGTGCAGGGACAGGGGAACTTTTCCACTGGCGTCTCCCACAGGGACTGCCTCATTTAAAATTAGGGGCCTGATGGGGCAGAGGCTGGAGACCCAGGGTGGGTATTAAATGAGAAATGTCAGGGGTTTCGGGAGCTTCACAGGCAACTCGCTGCCTGTGCTCTTTCGCCTGTTTCTCCTCGGCTCAACTTTATCCTCCTTTCCCTCCTCGGCCTCATCATGCACATCGTTACCACCACCATCACCACCGCCACCATCATCATCGTTATTTCCGTTAAAGGAGGACTTGGCAACTGGGCTACCGAGCATCCACAGGCTCGGCCTGGAACAAAGAAAATCGAGTTCCTAATACTGTATCTCTCCCTTCGGAGGGATCACGTGTCCTGCTTTCGCTGGAATGCACTCTGCTCGCCCACGCTATCAAATCTCTATTGTGCTTAGAAATTCTGCCCAGGTTAAAATATGCTCAGATACGAATCGCTTCTGCTCCACCAAGAAAGCTGCACCACCGCGGATCCAGGTAGGCAGAGCTACCTGCTGACCCAGTTACCAGCAGGTGCCTTCCACGCGTGGAGAGCGCATCGCAAAGTGATGGAAGAGGGCAGGCGGAGGACCCTGCCTCGCCCCCACTCCCACCCCCCCGCCCGCCTTTTCTGATCCCTTCTAAGGAGAACTTCTACACGAACGTGGGAGTCGCAGATGGCTCCTCTCCGAAGCAATTCCCAGGAGTTGTGAAAGTGACCCCTTCTCTTCCTCGCGCTGCGCCCTTGCGCCCAACCCGATCGCTTTGTGACTTGGTAGGGGAGGAGACAGCGAGGAGAGAGGGGGAGGAGAGGGCGGAGGCGGGTCTTTTATTCAGCCCTGATGGCCAAGAAGTAGTGTCACGAAGCAGTTTCGCAGCCGTCGCCGTTATTAGGAAGTCCCACTATTTTTAAAGGCAATCTGTACAATGGCCAGCCCTACCCAAGTCCCCATTTCCGACTCTAAAAATACAGTAAGAAGAGAGAGTCGGGCAGCTGATCCTAGATTCCCAGATCCTGGGTGCCATGATTACCCTAGTCCTGTAGGGTTTCCCTTCCCCTCTGCACATAGGATCGGAAGCACGTCCTGCATCCTTAAAGACTCGGGAGAGAGGACGCAAAAGGACCCAGGCCGAACTGGGACTAGCGCAGGTCTCCCGGCTTCCCGCGAACACAAAGGAGCCCGGTGGGTTGGAGTCGCCAGGCTGGGCAGTGGGAGGCGTCTTTCTTTCTGACTCCGGAGGAGGGTTTTCCACCCACTGCACCCCTCTTCTTTCTGTCCTCCCGTCTTCCATGCCTCTCGGTCCCCTGCATCGCCCAGACCCCACCTTTTCCTTTCAATCCCCCAGTGCCACAAAGACGATCGAACGGCATTTTCCCACAAGCTATCTCAAGACAGAAATACAACACCTGCCTAGACAAGGAACGAGTGCAGCAACCTGCCACAAGTGTGTGTGTGTGTGTGTGTGTGTGTGTGTGTGTGTGGCCAACATGCGTTTTATCCTTCACACGTCTCTAGGAAAAAGACGGCCAGAGACCCCCATACGATAGGGATGGAAGGCCCAACCTCGGCTGGACTCGCGGTCCCGGCAGCGGCGCCCAACACTCGCTTTTTACCTTTTCTTTTCGCAGTATGTAACCCTTTAGGGTCTCTCGCCTGCCATCCCTGCCGCTCGGTTCTCCCCTGCACGCGCCCTCCCGCAGCACCCTGCTTCCAGGTGCTCCCCAGCTCCCTCCCGCAGCACCCTGCTTCCAGGTGCTCCCCAGCTCGCCCCCCCGGCCGCCGCCTCCGCGGGCCAAGATCGAGCCGCTCCGGGAGCGCCCAGCCCCGCGGGGTCCCGCACACACCTCCCGCGCCGAGGCCCGGCCACCCCCGCGCCACCGCGGGCGCCCTACTCACGTCGCCGGCAGGAGAAGCTGCCCATGAGGTTCCGGAGCGCGCCGTGCAGCGGCCGCGGGTGATTCCTTAAAGTGCTGAGGGTCCGCAGTGGAGAGGGCGCACGAGTCCTCGCGGGAGGCGGAAGCGGGCGAGGGGATTCCGGGCAGGTGCCTCGCTAGACCATGGTGTCGCCGGCGCCCTTCAGGTGGCCGGCCGCAGAGGTCCCCGAGAGAAGGGCTGGGAGCCCAGGGCGCCTCGGGGGCGGGCGCGCGTCCTCCCCGGGCCTCCGCCTGCCCTGCGCGCTGCGCTAGCGACCGCAGCCCGGGCGGCGGCGCGGCTGGCTCCCCGCCCCCAGGAGGCTCCGCGCACAATAAATCCTGGGCAGAGCAGCGCGGAGCGGCAAGGGCGAATCCCGCGCCCCACTCCGTAGCGCCTCGTGCCGGGCGGAGATTCCGGGCTCCCGGGCGCAGCGCGCAGCTCCGGGCGGCGGCGGCCGAGCGCTCCCGCGGCCGCGGCGGCTGCAGGTCCCGCCGGCGAATCCCCGCTGCCCGGGCGCCGGCGTCCGCCGCTTCCAGCCCGGGCTCGCCCGGAGCGGGGTCCTCGTGGGCGCGGCGGCTCCGCGCACAGGTGCCAGGACTGGCAGGCGAGGAGGCGCGCTCCGGCTGCTGCCGGTGTCTCCCGCTCTCCCCGCCCCCTCTCTCTCTCTCTCTCGCTTTCTTCCCACCCCCTGCTCCGACGACACCAGCTGCAGTCGCTTCGAAGAGTGCAAAATGTCTCGGAGGTTTTCCGGTGGAAGGAGCGAGCGCCCGCGGTCACAGCCCAAGGCCGCTCTTCGGAGCTCTTCGCCTGCCCACCTGATCTCTAATCCGGCTCGCTCTGGTTGCCAGGGAGGAAAATCCCAGCCCCGCCGGGCGCAGAATGGCTCCTGGCCCGGGGTCCGGGCGCTCGGGCGGCGCAGCGCGGAGCGGCGTCCTGCGGCTGGAGCGGCTCCCGGCCTGCGCCGCCCGCGCGCCCTGCCCCGCGCCGCACAGCCCGGTGACGCTGCGCTGCCGCTCCGCAGGCTGCCGCTCCTGCTACCTCAGCAAAGGGGCGGCCGGGAGCGCCTCCTCGGGGTTTCCTCCCCCGCCCGCCCGGCCTGCTGCAGGTTGTTGGCCGATGTGGAGAAAAGTGTCTGCCCGCGGCTTCGCCAGCTTCATATCAGTCACCGGGAGACCCTGGCGCCGGCTTCCGCGCCCCTGTCTTATTTGTGGGGCCGGGGCTGCTGCTCTGGCAGGGAGCGGAGAGAGAAGGGGTTTCCCAACTTCCCTTCCTCTAGTCACCGCCCCGCCTCCAGCCCAGAACACGGGAGCACACACACTCACCACACACGCGCGCGCACACGCATAAAAGCACGCACACTTTTTTTGCACACTCTTCCCTTTAAACTCTCGGAACAGCAGTATGTTAAGAGCCACACTGATGACGCTCGTACTATGTTTAGATGTGCAGATCTGATGAATCCCTTCTTTTAAAATTCAAAAGGATTCGTTCTCTTGGAATCATCCTTTTGTGGAATGTGGGCGGTCTCTTCCTCCTTTTCCTTCTGCTCATCCTCTCATTCCTCCTCCTCTTGAGAATCTTCCTTTTCGTTCTCTGATTGCTCATGCAGTCGGATTGCGTGCGGCTCCCATGTCGGCGATGTATGGAAGCCCTTGCGTGTATTCCCGGAGGGAAAGTCTTCATGGATAACCATCATTTCTCCTGGCGCCAGGGACTGGCTGGGAAGAGACTCTGGAGGCGGAGACCCCATGCGCAGAGACCCCAGCAAAGGCTGAGCATCTGCTTGTCTCCGCCAGGAAGGTGGGTCTCCTTGGGAGGGCAGTGTCCCCTCTGTTCAGTAACATTGATACTGTGAAGGGAAGTAAGGATGTATCTAAGCATGCCTGATTATTTTCTTCAAAGTCTAACAAGCTACCCTGAAACAGTAACAAGAATTGTTTCTACATTGCTCTTCGTTGAGCTCTATGCCCCCCCTCCCCTCAGTTTTGTCTTCCGGGGTATCATGCACGTTTCCATATCTGAACTAGACAGGGCGATATAAATTGTCCCGTACCTATTGAAACCTATTAAAACTCGTTGGACACAACCATTATCCAGTTCAAGCAAACCTACGTTGGTTTTCAGTTGCTTGCAGTACAATGTACCCCCAAGTTTCACCTAGATTAATGCATTTAATCCCCTTCTTGAAACTGTCCGGCAGAGCTGCACCTTTGAGAAGGGATTAAGTGCTCATCTCGGAAAAGTACTCTGTTCCCTTGCACTTGAACTTAGAATTCTTTATTGTAACTCTGAGATTTATTCCCTTGAACCAAAATACTTCACAAGAACTCCCTGAAAATCATAGCCAGTTACAATAACTGTAGGTAGGTCCTTGCAAACAATCCGCATACCTACTGTTAGAATGACCTTTTTGTACAGTAAGTAGAATTGTTCTCATAAGACAAAACAAATTTTTCTCTCTCCATTGGGGAGAAGGAGGGTTTGCAGGCCCCATGTGGGCTCCAATGTCCTTTATCTTATCTTTCCATATTGAATTTACTTCCTAAAAATGCAAAAGAATAAAAGATTTTCACCATGAAAACATGAGTGTAGCACTGAAATAAAAGGAAAGAATGAGAGAACATTCTCATTAGAATAGCCTTTGGAGCCGGGCGTGGTGGCGTACGCCTGTAATCCCAGCACTTGGGAGGCGGAGGCAGGAGGATCGGTGCGAGTTCGAGACCAGCCTGGGCTACAAAAGTGAGCTCAAGGCCAGCCTCAACTGCATAGTGAGACCCTGTCTCAAAAAGACAAAAAAAAAAAAAAAAAAAAAAAAAAAAAAAAAAAAAAAAAAAAGACAAAAAAAAAAAAGAATAGCCTTTGGAGACAATGACTCCATTATTTATTTATTTATTTATTTAATAATGTATTTAGTACAGGGTCTGCATGGTCTCACTACATAGATCAGGCTCGGAGTGATCCTTCTGTTTTGAACCTCCCAAACGCTGCGATCACAGGCGTGGGCTACCATGCCCGGTCTTACTTGTCATCTCAATACTTCCCAGAGTCAGGCCCGGCACTGCAAGGTGGGGATTGAACCCTGGTTCCTGCCTCTGCCTAAGCAGGCACTACGAGCTATCTGGCTAACCCAATGACTCCATTATTTCCCTTTAAAATTTCTTGAAGGAAATTTGGCAACCATCACTGTGCAAACAATGAAGCTTCATAGAATTATAAATAACTGAAATGCAAATGTAGGTGTTGTCTTTAAATTCCACTGCCCTGTCATCAACCCTCTGGAAATGTGCGTGGGTGTCTGAGAAATGGAGAAAGATAAATGCTAGATGCCTTTTGCACATTGTATGCCTGGAGGTCCAATACCATCAGCCATCAAAACTTACAAAATTATATCCAGGTAGTTTAACAGACTAGCTTTTTACAGTGTCTGTAAACGGTTAGATATTAAAGCTGTAAAATGTTACAAGTTGTTAATCAAGTTCCTTGATTCACTCTACTAAAACCTTTGTAGTGGCAATGTCTTCTTACAGTAAGCAAGATTGTTCTTACTTGAAAACAAAAAGGCCTGAAGCTATTAAACACTCAGGTGCCAACTGTTTTCCTAATACTTTTCTTTGGATGATTCAAATATCATCCTTGTCTTAAAAATAAATTCTTTGGTAATTCCTGACTAAAATAAAAGTACTTTGAGAAGGGATATTTTCAGCTTCAGGTATTGTTAATATGATTAGCTTAGTTAGATGTTGCTAATTAAAGATAGTGGGAAACTTGTTCAACTCTAATGTAGGAGACAGGAGTCTAACAAGCTCAGAGGTGTTGAACTTTGGTGGAACAGGGTTCATGACTATGAGTAACTTAAGGCCACAGAGTGCTCTTTTCTGTGGTTGACTTGTGCAAATAAGGGACAAGTTTTGAATAGAAAATTACGGTATGTTATTAAGATTTTTCTTCAGATGAATTTGCTGGGTGGCCTTTCCCGCTGGCCTCTTAGATGAACTGTTCGCCTTAGCAAAGTATGATGACTTTGAATTCTTTTGGATTATTAATGTTTAACTCTGAAACATTAATTTGCACATTTAAAGTATCTAAGAAATACAACAAATTTTAAAGAGACCCAATTTTAAATGTGCAAAATAATACTTTAGAGTTAATCATTAATAATCCAAGGAAATTTAAATTCATAATATTTTGCTAAAACAAATCCGAGTTTATATACCCCCAGGAGTGGACTTCTGGATTGTAACGCATAATGCAGTCAGTGCTAAATTGTCCAACAGTTTACATACACGGCTGTGAGCTTTACTTGGTCGATGGCATGGGATTCCAGAGGTGGTACTGATAAGCACTGCTTATTAAAGGCTGTGGAGATGGTGGAGGGAAGAGAGGGAAAGCCGTCCAGTGGGCACAGAGTCTCTGGCCCATTGCTGTAGGGGGTACTGCTGTGACATAGCACAGGAGGCCGACTAGAGAATGATCACAGAGCTAAAAGAAAGGATTTTAGATGTTTTATCGTAAAGTGATGACATATATTTGAAGAAAAAGGTAGTGAATACTATTGTGACTATTATACTATGTATACACAAATGGAAACATTATATATTATACTATACATATATACCACTTTTTATTTAATAATTAAAAAGAAATCTAAATTTAATCCTGCTTTCCTTGACCTGTACCCCAAAATGTTAGGTTTTATCAGATGTTCTCATGGTATCTGCTTTGAAAGGTATGGAACGATGCCATTATCGTCACTTCAGTTTGTATTTTCTTATATACTTATGTGGTTGAGCAGCCTTTACGAGGTTTATTTTCAGTACACATTTCCAAAATGAATTGTTTAATTAAATATTTTACTCATTTTTTATGTTCATAATGTGCAACCATTTACTCCATAGATAACTCGAGTTTATCTTTCTTTGTGACAAGGTAGTATTCCATTGTGTGTGCCCCACATTTTTATAGTGTTTCTTTTTAATATTGAAACAGTTTCAAAACATGTGAGTAGGACAACCACAATGATTGATACAGTGCCTAGTGTTGTCTTCATAGTAGTTGTTCAGAGTACAAGATGCAGATGTAGTAACTTTTCTAAACACTATTGGTACAAATATTTCTTCTCCTTGAACTGAGAGAAAGTAATTGTATACATAAAGCAATATTCCATAATAGTAGTGGGTTATTGGCAGGCACAGCAATGTTGGAAGCTGTTGACATGAGCCTTTTACAGCTCAGCGTACTTATCTGGCTTTACTTTTCATGCCTCATGCTTAAACTTTTCTCCTGGGTGGTTAAGTCCAAGTTAAAGCAAGATGTATATAAAAAAACATGCAATTTTTCTATCTGACAAGGCCAGTCAAATCCTTTCAGGATTTACCTTGAAACCATGTACAGTGTTTTGTAGAACTTTTGTCAGTGTCAGCCGTCTGGGTGAGTCACGGCCATTGCTTTACTCATTTTCAATTAGGCTTTCTTGATGTGTGTGTGTGTGTGTGTGTGTGTGTGTGTGTGTGTGTGTGTGTGTGCGTGTGCATGTGCACATGAGTGTCTATTAGTGTAGGTTAGACTCAAATCCTTTATCAGTTGTGTCTCAAGTTTTTATTCTTAATATTGTGAGTTTTTATGAAAAGAGACATTAGCAGTCAACTACTTTAGTGGTTCTCTTTATATGCTTTGAATTTAGCTTAAAAAACCTTTACCACCACCCCAAGGATATCTCCCAAGGTTATGTTTTTTGGTTTTGTATTCTAAAAGCTTTATGATTTTAATTTTTTACCTTTTAGACTTTAAACCAACTGAATATGATTTCCTGTATGGTGTGGAATAAGGCTTAATTTTGTTTATTGTTTTCCTTTTTTCTTCATGGCATAAGTTATTGTACTTATAGGCCATCATTAATCTGCTTGGGGACTCTTTATTTGTATTCATCTTTCAGCTGAAAATTGTCTTGAGTTCTGTAACTTCGTAACAAGGGTTGCTATGTGGTGAGCCAGCGGAACTTATCTTGTCCATCTTCACAATTTGTTAAAGTTTTCCTTCAGTTGTTTTCTTTGTGCTACTAATTCCTAACCATAGAGCAGAACTATGATGGCCTATTTGGTTTTCTTATGCCACAGATCTTTCAAAATCAGACTGTAAGTTTGCAAGACCTCCTTCTGTGTCATGCTGCTTCAAACTGACAGTTCTCTGTCACAAGAGCTTCAGCTAAGCTTATCGCCCTCCAGACCAACTAAAGTCTCAGCTTAAAGTCAGAAAGAAGAGCAGCTATGAATAATAGAATATATTTTTAGAACAAATGTATGTAAATTGATCAGCACCTTGTGTTGTAAAAATTTTCTAATATCTTTGGTGGTCGTACAGCTATTTAAAATTTTAGATATATTTTTTCATTCTGAATTCATATTAAGTAAAGAAACCCCAAACTTTCTAATTCCATGAGCCTACATTCTTGAAATTAAATACAATTCATTATTATTAATTTAAAGAGGTCATAAAATGAACAGATAATTGGTGTTATTTTCTGAAAATATTTGTTTACATTGTAACTATAAATTCCTAAAGGACTTCTGTAACTTCAAATACATGGATATAAACCACACCACTGTCCACCCATCAGAAAATCACATGTGCACACAAACTAGGGCAAGCATAAGTCTCACCTTCTCTTTGATAGCTCAGTCTTTTAATCCAAGAATCTGTATATTGTTAACATTAGATTGTTTATGTGATGAAATCTGTCACCAAATCACACAAATTATCTTTCCTTAGACATGACAGCAAAAAAAAAGAAATATCACTTCTATTTTGTGTTTGTTTTGATTTGTGCTTATTGTAAGTCCATACTGAGCTGAAAAACTGGGTGGTTTGCGTCTTCTGAGTGACTGTTGGTGTGCAGAATTGTGGATGTATCCTGCTGTCACAGTTATTTTTCTCATACCTCATTTGTAATAGCAGAAGTCTGCTTTAATCCAGAAGGACAATTCCTAGAAAAGGATGCCTTTCTATTTAATGGTGTGGGAATGTATACAACCCAAAAAATATCATGACTGAATTTTTACTTGTTATGTAAAGCTCATATCTGAACTTGACTGGGAATAATAAAGGCGAATGAAATCCTAATTTGACCATGACAAGATATAATAAGCCATGAAAAATTCGGCAATTTTACTTTACAACTTTTTTTGTACCTTTTCCAATATGTACTACCTACTTTTTAGAGAGAAAATAGTCACACAATTTGATAAGCTTCTTAAGTTACATACTTTTCATAAAGGCAGCACAGATATTCCTTGTTTAGCAGCCGAGTTACATTCCTGCCCCTAGATTATGAGGTGAATTGGTCGCTATGTGAAGAACTTAACTTAGTATCTATACTACAACCTGGAGAACAAAGAAATGGTCAAAAGAAACTCCGACGTGATGACTTCGCTTCTGTTTGCATAACTCCTTCGTGCAGTGCTGCAGTGTATAACAGAACATGAAACTATAACGCTGTGTCCTAATCAGCAAGAAATGACTACACAGTGTACACCAGATGTGCTGTGCAAAAATGGCATGTAGGCTTATTAAGCAAGATATATGGATCTGTACCAAACACAAAAGACATGCAAGTTAACATTTTAGTCTTCACATCCTTCACATTCCTCATCAGGGCCGTCATCACAACTATGATCAGGAGAAGCAGGAGGCCCAGGTAAAGGAGATGCTGAGGTAAAAATGGAAGAACTAGTAGTAGGGGTCCTGGGTGAGCCTTTGAGGAGAACCTGTTAGTGCGGTCTGTCCTGTCTTTTTCTTATGTGCTTCACAAACTTCACAACAGCACCCTGAAAGCTCATTCATTTGCCTTTCTCCTTTTGTAAGCTGTTCAACATTTGGACCCTTGGCCTCTAGTTCCAACATCGCTTCAGACACTTCTGAGAATGCACCATAGACACTGTATTGTAGACAGATTATTCATGGAGAAATCTGGGTGTTTTTGTGCACAGAAACTAACATGACCCCATAAAGTTAAAAATCAAATTGATTCAAGAAGAAGAAGAAACTGCTGAAAGGCGCACTGGCACGCACATCCCTGCATCCCAAGTCCAGATGCAGGCCAGAAGTCTGAGCAGTCATTAAGCCCGTAGGGCGCTGCAGGCCAGAAGTCTGAGCAGTCATTAGGCCCGTAGGGCGCTGCAGGAGCAAGATCTGCGCAAGGGTAGTGTCAGAATCTTACTTCCTCCAGAGCCCGCGTTTTTTTGTCGTTATAATCTATGATTTCACTGATTTTTTACAGCAAATAAATGCTTTTTAGAACATAAATTCCACTATAATATATCCCAAATGATAATGTTGTAGAGAGGTCTAATCAAAATCTAAGAAGCAGACTTTGTACATATTGGAAAATAAGTGGTTCTATATATTATTATTCAATTTTCATTAAGACGTTTTAATTTTATGATTCAAACAGCAGTGTTGGGGAAGTAGGACAAAAGGGGAAGTCTGCATTCAGGGTAACATGTTCAGAATAATATTCTACTTTAGATTGTTCTCCAAATTCTAACCCATTTTGCTTGATCTACAGTTATAAAGAAGTGAATTCCGACTTTTTGTTAGATAAAAATATATTTTCTTAACCTTGTTCTTTAATTTAGCTGATATTGAATTCACAGGCAGTAGCTGACAGTTAAAAGTATTTTGTAAAAATTACTACGCAGGTTTTGGTCTTCATTGTTGTAGTTCAAATATCTGTACTTATTTTAATTGCCAGTTCTAAATTGCATTTTTTTGGGTCTACATTTCAGAACTGTGGTTATTGAAGAGTTTTTTTTTTTTTTTTTTTTTTTTGTCTACTCTTTTGTTTGAATGCTGTATGACCAGAGATGGGATTTTTCTTTCAATTATATTTCCTTTTATTTTAACTTTGTTTCCTTTATTTTTTCTTATTGAACTAGAGAATTAAAATTATTTTTGTGAAGAGTACTGAACTTATTTATATATTTTCGTTCATATCCTCCATTCTGTATATTGTATCCTTATGTTCTATATCTCATAACTTTTCTTTCATATTTTTCTCTCCTTAACATTATATGATACATTTCTACAAATTTGTGGTCACCACCATTCATTTGAGTAATTCTTTCTCAAGCCTCTAATATTATGTTTAATTTATTTAATATTACTAATTATATTTAGAATTTCAGAAAGTTCTATTTAGTTATACAACAAAAATTAATTATCTTTTCTGAAAGCATTATATTTCTTGCTCAAGATTTGATTAGCTTTTTTATTATGTACAGTAGCAATGTTAGCCTCAGAAATCCTCATCTAACTTCAAAGGCTGATTTTTTTTCTGACTTTTATTCCTGGTGGTATAAGCTTATTTTCGTCTGCATTATGGGAATATTAAGAATGCTTGGTTGTTTCTCTCTAAGAAAAATTTGTGTTTGCTTCTTCCACATGCTCCAAGGGGCTAACTACTTAAAATATTTCAATTTTTAGCTTTATATTTTTCTGATCACACAAATAACACCTCAAACATTTATGTAATTTTTAAGTCTTTAGAAATTGTTTTTCTATCCAGAGCCAAAGTTGGTGAAACCAGTGTGCCCCATCAGCTATATTTTCCAGGGGTTCCACTTCCCAAATTAATCATTTAGTAAAGAATTTAACACTTCAAATGTCTCACATTTGAGGAGAGATCTTACTTAACTTCTGTCCTTCTTTCCTATGGGTGTATATACACAATCACAGTGTTTGACTCATGTCATGGAATTAGGAATAAATTGATCATCTCTGGCCCCTTCTCTGCACCCTCTCCCCTATTCACTTTATCCCTTTCTCCTTCTCCAAAAAAATCAGTGTGGATTTTTCTCTTTAGCTATATTCGGGCTTTCTCATAAAAGCGAAACCATGTGATAATAACTTTCTGTATTTCAGTTAACATTATGGCCTCAAGAGCCATCAGTCTGCCTACAAAGGATACAGATTCATTCTTCTTTGTCAATAAAGAAATTTCCAGACCACACACACCTTCCTTAGGCTAGGGGCTGAGTGTCCTACTTAGCTAATTGTTTATAGATAGGTTTTAGGCTACGGAAATTGGCCACTGCCCAGTTTTACTTTCCAGTACCTTCAGGAAAATTGTATATTTAATGATCCTTAGCATGCGGTCTTCTGTTTTAGCTTTTGCCTTCTAAGGATTTCCCTGTGTTTGAAAGACCATGGTTCATGATACAACAAAAAAGAAATCGTTCATTAATTTGACACAGTATTTCTAGATAATTTGTCCTAATGATATTTTCATGGTATTTAGCTTAATATATTTTAAAAGTGAACTCATATATTTGTACAAATTTTGAAAGTGACATTTTTTGGCATCAAAACATTCACATTTAGTTATATTAAATAGCACTTTTCTCTCTGTCCTTTCTGTTGAGCATGATATTATTGAATATGGCAGGGAAAATGAGTCCTACCACCATGATGTTATTAAAACACATATGTAGCTTTGCTGAATGTTGTCTTCTAAGTGAAACAAAATGAAGACATACTTTTGGTCAGTATTCTTATGATCCTAATATAGCCTCTGCATCAGTGTAAACAAAAATCTCTTTGAAATTTCATTTATCTCTATCAGATAGAGGATGAGCATGGTTTGTGCTTTTTTTAATCACAGGGTACACTAATCAATAGCTTTCATAATTATTGTCAAAATAAAAAATCTCTTCTCCAGATTGTGATAGCAGCATGCATAAACAACTCATATCACTAAAAATGTTCCCAACATTCATCGAGCAATTAAAAATTTGAGAAGTAAAAGGTAGAAAACAATGTAATTTTAGTTTTTGGGAATTCTGTAAGATAGAAGAAATAATTCCATATGGTAGAAAATTACAGAATGAAAACACTAGTAGCAGTATGGTATTTCTAAACAGAGGACAGATTAAAAATCACCTAGTTTTTGCTCTGATAAGTATTTTTATATTTTTATTTTTCTGGAGATAGAAATAATGTATGCTCGCAGTTACAATGCTAAGCACCTTGGCACATGCCCGTAGTCCCAGGCAGCAGGATCCGTGCAAGTTCGAGACCAGCCTGGGCTACAAAAAGTGAGCTCAAGGCCAGCCTGAACTACATAGCAAGACCCTGTCTCAAAAAGAACAACAACAACAAAAATAATCCTAAGCACCAAATAAATTTTATAGAGCAAAATTTGATTTTTAAAATAATTTCCTCCTTTTTGGTGGCATCAGATCTTCGTGTGGCATGCTTCTGTGAAGGTTTTCTCTCTCTGTAGTAACATGTGGTTACGCTGCTTCTCCTCAGAAGGATATCCTCACTAAGTGTACTTCCTCCTTCCTTCCTTCTTGTGGAACGGTATGTTGTGAGATGCGCTTCTGTTTAGTACTAATGTCATGACATCCTGATCTCACAAGAAGCCTCAGAGAATCCCATGGGAAGGATGTGCCGCAGTTTATGTAGCCTCTTTTTATAGTGGCTATTAAGTGCCTGCTAAATTTTCACAACTTGAGCAATTGTGTAGTGAACATCTGTGTGCCTCTGTGAGTCCGTGACAGTATACATTTTCTAGACGTGGTATTGGCTGGGGTAATGCTATAGCCCAGTTGTAAAGAGCTTACCTGGCATATGCAAGGGCTTGGGTTCAATCTACAGCACAGTGTGAAGAGACACAGCTAAAAAGAGCCCAGTTTTATTGACAGGTTAAAAAGTACACTTAGGAATATTTGATGAATAGTACCTCCCTTTCTTGAAATATTAAACTGTTAAATGACTTCATGTTCACACCAATTGTGTAAGAATTTCTGTCTTCACCAAACTATCGATCCTTGATAGGAATCACAATGAAATCTTCCCAATGAAACAGATGATCACACTTCATTTGCTCAACCTCTATGTCTAGAATAATGAAAGTTTGAGATGTGTGAGGTTTCTCTATAAATGGAAAAGATTTATTTTTTTCAGCATATTTTTAATGGGCAAAAAAACACACACCCAACTACATGTGAAGTGTCAACATAGATATCAGAATCTTATGTACAGAAAGTGAGTTTCTAGTTAAATCCCAGGAGACTTAGTGGCAAGAGGAGAAAATATTGGAGGCTTTTTCAATTCATTATATAGCCACAGGATCACAACATCCAGCTCCAATTTCTCCCAACAAAAGGGCACAGACCTGAGAATCTCTGATATCCTCCAGAATTCAAACCACCTTCACCCAGTTGAGTTAATCAAATGCTTTCATGTTCAGACAAAAATTTGGCATTAGATAGATGCAGGCAAGAGTCTTTTGATAGCCTTATTTTCCCCATCAGACAATGACAGTTTGCATTGTGTAATCTTCAACTCAGTGACATTTTCTTAGTTTCAGTGCTTGAAGATACTGTACCCCAGCATCTGTTGGATCACTTCATGTATTGGCTCCTGCATGAGAAAAGAAGACTGAATTCCGCTGGCTGTCAGTCACCTTGTCGTAAGCTTGACATTTGACTTCAAATAAAAATGGGTAGCATTGTTTCTCTACAGCAGTTTCTCAATGCATTTAAAAGTAATAAGACTCTGGTAATTTTGAGAATAAATAGATAGTATGAATACTACTATGAATGTAATTTATTTGCAGTATTAAACTACTGAGAGTGATTTTATTTTTGTTATATAAATGAATACCAAATCAGAATGCAGATGCTATTTTCTAAAGATAACCTTAAGTACATCACTAAAAGATCAGAAATATTTTGTGATGGGCATTTAACCTACATGTGTTTTATGTTCCTAAATATATCTAGATATAATATTATTTTTATAAAATAAAATATACAGCTGGTTTAATTTATCATTTCCATGCTTATACTAGTGTTGATTTAAAGAAATTATTTAATATCCAGGGATACGACACAACATGTTATAATTAGCAGAGTTTTAGCATTAAAAACTCCTTAATTTTAAAATAGAACGGGCTGATGTGTTACGCACAATGTACCAGCACATATCTTTGCAACTATAATCTATAGCAAACTGATTTATGAAATAGTCCATCTTATTTAACTGCCTCCATTGCTTTTTCCCTATGCTTATTAGGATGTCTGTCTATTGGAGATTATAGGCTGTTAGCGGATGGCTATGAAAACGATTACAAGCCTTTTCTGTTTCCAAATTCTACCAAGTGTATGGTTAATCGCATAAAATTAAGCTCGCCCCATGAATGAGCACTTAACTCTCTACAAAACGCATTGAGTCTAACCAACAATATAAATGCTTTTTTTTTTTTTTTTTTTTGTACTTTAGGGAAGGGTCTACAGAATGCTCAGAGTCTCACTACTAGATTGGGTTTCTAGTGATCTGCCTGTTTGCAGCCTCCCAAGAGCTAGGATTACAAACACTCAACACCCTGCCCAGTCTCAATTGCGTCTCAGCATGCCCCAGGGATGGGGCCAGCACAGCAGGCCCAGGGATCAAAGGCCTGGCCCGTGAGCCAGTTTACAGGTACTTTAAACCATTGAGCTATTTGGCTGGCCCTATATGTGTTATTGTGAGCCCTGGGCAGACAGAAATTTAGCATTTGAGTTTCAGATAACAGGACCTTGGTTCAAAACTTCTTTGCCCCATGATGAGATTTAGCTAACAATCTCAGTTGCTGCAAATATCTGGAACCTTATTTATTTTTAGGCAGAAACCCATTCTTTCTACCTCTGGCCAGCTGCTTCTGTGATGAGGTGAATCCCAGAGTCTGAGGTTCTTTGCTTCAAATTTATGTGCTATGAGGTAAGCCGGAGGTCAACGTAGACAAGCTCTTCAACACAGAGTGTGGGCTTGCTCCCTTATGGCTCCTGTTAGGGTTTACGTCTAGCTGTCCCCCCAAAGCCTCATGCAATCATTGATGGGCATCTAGGGTTTGTGATTGATTCACGGCCCCGTGCTGGGATTAGGATAGGGGTAGGTCACCTGCATGCAGTGTAAAGGAGGGATAGAGGCTTGCTCTGCTGCTGCTCCGACCTTTGCTCTTTGCTGCCTCCCACTGCCATGCGCAGCTGCCCTCTGCCTTGTGCCACTCTGCCTTGGAGCCAGCTGAGTATGGACTGCAACCTCCACAAACCCTGAGGTAAATATATCTTTCCTTCCTTCATTCTGGACAGCACGTATTTTGTCTCAGCAACAAGGAACGTCTCCAAGACAGCTTTTTTTCCATCCATGACCTCGTGCCCTCACGGCAGAGCAAAGCCCTTGCGTGCAATTGCTTCTTTCCTTCTTACCTCTCATAAGCCTCGCTTGTTATTTGTCCTGAGATTCCTGCTGCTTAATTCCCAGGGCTTTTCATAATGAAGAAAAAAAATAAACCAAATCTCTGGGCTCTAGCAACATAAAGGCCACCATGTGCGTACCGATGTTTGAAAAACTCCTGACAAAAGCAGGGCTGCTGAATTCTCTACTTCTGGTGGCATAAACCTCAGGGAAGAGGGTCTTTCCTAGAGGACTCAGAGATAAGAAAATCTTCATTGACTTATTTATTTACACAGATTCTCTATGGTAGTGGGATAAACCAAAGAATATTTAACAGTACAGAGGACTATGGGTAAGTACAGATAAATACAGCTAATTGAAAATTATTCATAACTATTTTCTAGGGTGTGGTGATTCTTGGTAACTGTATTATTATTATTATTATTATTATTATTATTATTATTATTATTTTCTCCTCCTCCTCCTCTTTCTCTTCTTCTTGATGTTCTTATTGTATGTTTCCCTGAGGACCAGAATGGGAAGTTGCATAAGAAGTGACAGTGGAAGGCAATATGGATATGTTGTTCCACACAATAAAGCAGGCAGGGGTACTGCAGACAACTGGCATGCCAAAGAACTAAAAATAAATTGACGAAAAGGCATAGGCTGGGAAGAGATGGGAAGTATTTGGGGAAGCAGTGTGGGAGAGACTGAAGGAAGGAGATAGGCTAGAAATAAAGTCACATGGATCCCAGGAGAGATGGATTGTGGGAGTCCAGTTTCAAAACTGATGCTGGCTTATGACTCTAGCAAATCTTTGTAAAAGATACAAAATGAAAGAAAGTCTGTTCTTATGTATCTTAGTGCAAACAAAGAAAGCCACAAAAGAGCAAGAAGACTCAACCCCAGAGGACGACAATGTACATGTAGGTTATGCAAATGGAAAAATAGTAATAATTTACTGTAGAACATAACAAGCTAAGGATGAGTACAGCAGCAAGTACTTGATGAGTCCAGTAATGACTCGGGCAAGAGATTCTGCATACAGAAGAGGAAATTTCTAAATTCTTTCCAGTTTATACTAAAAACCACTCAAGGTCTGATAAGCCACCTAGTAGTTTCCTGTGAATGTTATATGGAGGTCAGGAGATCTAAGACCTTTTCAGAAAAGAATACTTATGTGTCTACCTCGAAAACACTTCTCTCAGAATGTGAAGAGGATGCATTCCAACCTGCTCATAGCCCAAGGAATATAGACTAGGTTATATCTGTTATTTGTAAGAACAAAAGTTCAGGAAAGTTATTAAGGCCTTCATGCAGGTCGAGCATAGAAATACTGTTTTTAAGCTTCTGCACAGCTTCTTTTGCCTGCCTGATGAGACCAAGGAATACCTTGATGCTATGGAACCTCAAAAAAGTGCTGCCAGTGGATGACACATTTTTTGCACTGCAGTCCTAAGTTCTAAAAAAATTTTACTAATATTTGTGAATATTACAAATATTATATAATGATGGAGTTTATTTTGGGAAGATGGTATGTGCAGTTAACATATCTTAATCAACCGCACCCCCTATCCTCCTTCCTACTCTCTCTCTCGCTTGTTTCCCTGTTTCCAGAGCCTACCTTCTGGTTTCCTGTCCTGTCCTTTATTTTAATTATGTATTATTTATGTAAATCATATTCTTAAAATTAATCCCAGCAGTTGTGAAGGGATATACAAGCAGCCTTCAGATAATAGCTAATTAGTATAATTAGGTGCTATCTCTCTTCAAATTTAATATCCTTGGGATATCTTTGAATAGTGCCATCTCCTATTTATTCTCTTCCCTTTTTTCTTTAACCCTGGTCTCTCACATAGCCATTTTCAGAAACACTAAGAAATTGATGTTTTAAGGACCTTTGTAGTAGTCTTCAGATGTTGCCAGGAGATGGATATGATAAAGCTGACATTATGTGTCCTCGTCATACGAGGCCTTGACAAATAGCGGTCCTCCTGTTTTGGCATTACAGATGTGCTCCAGCAAGCCTTTGGCATGCAGTGCCGGGGATCAGACTTGATTGGGTACTCAAGTCCTTGCGCTTGCCAGGCAGGCACTTAGACAACCAAGCTATGTCTTCAGCCGTTCTTTTTTTGAGTACTGGAGATGGAACTGAGGATCTTGCGCTTGCTAGGAGATAATGCCACAAAGCTATCTCCCCAGCCCAAGAGTTTGACATGTTTAAAAGCACAAGTGCTCAACATTTCCTTAAAATGGGAGTGCTATCCACTTCTCTAGGTCATAGAACTCTTTAATACCTCTAAAGGGCTTCCCATATGCTTAGCACACAGTATGGGCTGTCTAAATGATAGCTAGTTATTTTAATTTTTAGACCTTATGTTTAAATTTCAATAGCAGTAAGTGAAACCAATCATGGTCATATCACAGTTACTGTGACTAGAAATCATGACTATTGTCTGCACTGGGGTATCAGATTTTAGGCGATAGAGGCAAGGTTTATCATATTGGTGTGAAAACCTTATTGGGCTGGGCACATAGTAATTATGGAGTTGCACTTCTTTGTTGCTTTACTGAATGACTGTGTGGCATCTGGGGAAATTTTATAGCATGTTAAGAGCTCTAGGAGAGATTTGCACAAGTATTTATCTACACAAGTCAGTTATAGGCATTTGGAGGTGATTCTGAAGAACTTACAATGCTTTACTTAATTCTGCTTTGGAGCCAAGTTTGTGGCCACTTTTCTACCATAACAGGACCAACAAAGGCCAGCTCAGTAAAAGGGACAGCAATTTGTTCAGTTTACTGTTGTAAGGTACAAAACAATGCTGAAGATTTAATCTGGCAGTCTACTGAAGAACAAAGACAATGGATATAGGGAAAAAAACTGAGGCAGTGCCATTAAATGAATTCTAAACCCTCAAGTAGTGAGATGCATTGCGATATTTATTTATTAATTTAAAAAACTAAATACTCACCACTAATGGACATCTTCGTAAGCCATGTCCTTGAATGTACTTGACACACATGTCCGTCCTCTCATGATGTCTTGACCTCCCTCTCCACTCTTACCCCTCCCTCAGGTTGACACCTTCTAAGTTCCTACCAATTTGTAAGCATTTTCTTTTCAGGGATTTAATGTTTGTACGGGCCTACACTACACAGCTTGGACTTGGTGATCATCCTGTCTCGGCCTCCCCAGTGCTGGGAATACAGACATGAATGACCATGCCCATTTTCAAGGGCTGGCATGGAATATAGTACCAGGAATTGAACTCGGGTCCCTGTGCTTGCCAGACAGATGCTTAGATCGCCAAGCTATCTCCCTGGATTCCAGGGAATTTTTAAATTTATTTTCCCCCTGCCTGGACTGTTGTTTTTCCAAGTGTTCAGGTAGCTCACCTTCTTAGTTAGAGATTATTAATTAAAAAAAATCTTTCTTGATGATGATTCAAAAATCAACATTGTAAATTATATATATATATATTGTAAATTATATATATAATTATTTATATACAATTTTATATATGTCTGTTCTGTTTAATAGGTTCTTCTACTCAACATTAAATATATCTTATATATCTTGCTGATTCACTTCATGAGACTTTTGTCTCTTTCTTAACTAATTCTCCTGGGGGAAGGATGACAGATAGTACTTAATAAATAACTGTTGAATTAAAGAATGAGTGAACCAATGTATATTTAAATATTTAAAGTTTTGAACTACATTCAGACCCACCTGTTCTTGTGTCTTCAGATCCCTCCCAGGTTACAGATCTTAAATGTCCAGTGTCCGAACATGCTTCCCTAATTCTTGCAGGTCAGAGACACGTCCAATCTCCTTCTTTGTTTCACCTCTGCTTAAATGCCTTCTTATTTTCCATAACAATCATGATGGAATGAGAGTGTTGACTCAAGAAGTCACAGGATTTTTCTTTTTATTACTTTTACGAAGAAATAACAATATACATTTTCAAAACACGTTAGTAGTACATTTCCAAAATTTGATACGTTGCATATTGTTGTCCTCCTATTAGTTATGCAGAGCACAGGGTGTAGCCGTTATAACTTTTGTAATCATTATTGATACAAAATTTTTTTTTTCTCATTGAACTAAGAGAAAGTAGTTGTATACATAATCCAATGTTTGATAATCACAGTGGGTTATTGGTAAAACTGGCAATGTTGGAAGCTATTGACTTAGGCCTTTTACAGCTCAGCATTCTAGTGTAGCTTTCTGTTTTATGTTTGTGGTTAAACTTTTTCTGCTGGGTGGCTTAGGGAAAGTTTGGGCAAGACCTGTATAGCAATACATGTAACTTTTGTATCTCTCAAGATCAATCAGATCCCCTCAGGATTTACATTGGAACCATGTGCAGTGCTTTGTAGAACTGTTGTCCGTGTCAGTCATCGGGATGAATCCCGGCCATTGCTTGACCAGTTTGCTCTCTGTGAAAGTCTCTTTGTAATTAGTTCTACTTTCCTCTTATCTCTTTTAAGTTTACAACATCTTAACAAGAGTGGGGAAGAACTGAAGGAGTGACAACATCTTACCTAGGGTGGGGAAGGCTAAACTAGAGCGTTTTTTGCCAGGATAGAATTAACCCATTGAAAAAGCTGTCATTCCCTACACTAGAGAAATAGGTGAAGACTGCAGAGGAGACGGCGTTTGAAATCTGGGGAGGATAATTGGAAAAACATAAGAATTAGAATATTGTAAGTTTAACATACCTCCTAAGAATCTTAAGGTTCCCACTAATTTGGAGTCAAAAGCTATTACTCACGTAATTGTTCAATTGTTACTTATACTGCCAATAAAGAATATATTTAAAAACTTTTCTGTTAGTACGTGTACAGTACATAATGCTTATATTTCCTGTGTGACCTTGACTTATTTCTGTAAAGACTTCACTGGTTGCTCTTGCTGTTTTTCCCTTCCGTCCCTGTTGCTTCATCTCTGGTTCCCTTTTTCTTTTTGCAAAGGTCTTTCTTCCTGTTTCCTGTCATCCATGTTTTTATTTTAGTTTTAGTTTATAATTTGAATTTCTTGTACTGCATAAGAAAAGCCATGCAATCCTTTGTCTCTGATTTAGTTTACTTATCATGATCTCAAGGCACCCCGTCTTCCTACAAATGATTCCTCTTTATCTTTATGGTTGGGTAGAGCACCTCTGTGGGGAGAAACTGCATTTCCTCTATTCATTCATCTGTTAATTGGCATGTCCCCTGCCTCCGAGATTTAGCTTTTATAAATTGTGCTGCTACACACATGGGTAGATATGTGCTATCATAATATGCTATCTTTTACTCTTCGGGAGGACACTGGGAAATATCTGGATTGAGTAGAACTCCTAGTTTTCATTTCTGGGGGAATCTTCCTAATGATGTCCATACTGGTTGTCCAAGCTTACACTGCCATCCCCAATGATATGGAAGGATTCCTTTTCCCATGCAGCTTCACTGGCAATTGTTATTGTTGATCACGGAATCAACACCCTTATTTCAGAATCAGAATGGAATCGCAGCATTGCTTTAATTTGCATTTCTCCTGTCATGCACATGTGACTTAAGTCCCCTAACCTCCTCTCCAAGAGCCCTTGGCATTATAAATGTTTCTGATTGCTCTTTGAGTGACATTTTTCCAAACTTTCCTCAGCTTCCTTGTTCCATGGCTGATTTATCAAGAAAATACTATAGCTCCGCCTCCAGGGCCCACTGAGCCAGGGATTAGGACTGGGCATGGTGGCACATGCCTGTGATCTCAGCGCTTGGGAGGCTGAAAACAGGAGGATCACTATGAGTCAATCTGTGCAGCAAGACCCTATAGACCCTGTACTAAAATTTTAATAATAATAATGATGATGATAATAATATAAAGCTTTGATTTCAAGCAATTTAATTACAGTGGACTTTGTTAAAAATGCAGAAAAAAATGATGTCTAGAAAATGACACAGAAGAGTGATTGGCCATGAGAGAAAGGCCTGGTGCAATTCTTAAAACTTGAGCTACGTTTTCCAATGTAGGCATTGTTCTCCTGTCAGATCTGTGCCTTAATAAGTTCTGCATCTCTATTGATTGGCATGTAACAAGAGCTCACTCAATCTTTGTTTAATAGACATTTGTTCCATTAATATAAGTCAACTACTGATTAGTGGAGAATGAAATTAAAGATAAATAAGGTTACGAATCCATTCATATATCTTCCATCAAAGCTGCCTGGTCTCTAGTAATGTTCAAGGAGTTGCTCCATGTGCTGGGGAGCCGGGGATGCACCAACATACCTGACGGAGTCTTCATCCGTCTCCTGGGTTCATAGGAGAAACAGACATCAAGCCACACTGTCCCTGCTCTTTGGATATGAAGCAGTTTTTAATGGTGGAGACAGCAGGTAGCAAAAGCGATATCTACTTTTAAAAGATAACCAAAATTAAACAGTGTCTTCTCAGTGGGGCAAAGCAGATATCCATTGTTAGAACAAAGAGACTCATGGGAGAAACATGCAAAGAAACAGGAAAGTGAATGTGAGAACTTTCTCCTTTCTTCCTTTCCTCTGCTAAGTTTTAAGTAGGATGTTTTAATTCCTTATGCACCCGAGCAACAGTATTGGACAACAAGAAAAGAAATGAGCCCAGAAAACCTGCTGCATCTGTGACAGACAGTGAGACAAGTTCTTGTGTTCAGAGATACTTAGAAAGACAAATTTCAAAGGTGGACAATTTTATTAGATGGCCAAGAAAGAAACTGGAGAAAATACTGGGAGATTAGCTTGCACAACTAGAATTGTCTTTTTATAAATTATTGCTCCCCTGTTGTGCAGTTTTTTCAGCTATGCAATTCAACTGTGTATTTGACATACTTTCGGAATAGGGACCAGTGCTGTTCCAAAGGGGAAATTAAAATGTAAAAATGCTTATCTGCCATCTCTCCTTCCAAACTCGATGCATGGTGGAAACCTGTACTACCATTTGTTAAAACAGTCTTTCATTTTGGTATTATGGTATTTCTAATTCTATATAAAATGTTAGTCTGTTAAGAAATATGTGCTATGTATTAAATTACCACATATGGAACACACCATAGTGTATTACCTTATCAGTACACAGATTATGGATTTTTAGAGACACATATACAAATACATCTTGTTGCCCTTGGTTTGTGCTAGAAATATACTTATCTAAAATAGGGGAAATCAGTAAAACTATGCTTGGAATGCATGTCATTGTCATCTTTTTGATGCGTACTGCTCCCAGTGTAAACTCAGTTACTGTTATACTCTCTCTCAAGTAAATGGTTGGTTAGCAAAAAAAAAAAAAAACCCAAAAAAACAAAAAACAATATTAATTGAGAGTAAGAGACTGGGCCAAATGCCATAGACTTGACAGGCTACAATTTTGTACGTCCTTGAACTTCCAAATGTCTGCGTAAAAATTGGGTAACTGCTTATATCACATTCTATGGAGAGTTATTAGAATATCAATGATTGTTGGAAAATATCAACTCGAAGCTAAGTCAAAGATTTTGATATTCAGAAAGCCAGTGATGATAAGCTCAATTACGTATGTTATAGAGTAATAGTATTACAAAGCTTTTCTGCTGGAGGGTTGAGAATGTAAGTTAACAAACCAAAAATTGGAGAAAAAGAAGTGCTATGGGGATAGCCAATATTTTGGCCCCAGCCCTTCAAGGCCAGTGAAGACTCACGACATAAGAGAACTTGTGCTGTAATATCCTATAAATCAGAGATGTCTCAAATTTTCTGGTCAAGGAGATTATGGGATCTCAGAGGAAAGGGATAAGTGAACTATAGTGTGTCTAAGGAGAGTCATCCAGAGAAAAACATTCTCTCAGTCTTTCACAGAAAGTTAACTCGTCAAGCAATGGCCTTGAGTTGTCCCGAAGGCTGACACTGACAACAGTTCTACAAAGCACTATATATAGTTCCAAAGTTAATCCTGAGGGGATTTGACCTTGAAAAATACAAAAGATGACTGTTTTGTTATACAGGTCTTGCTTTAACTTGCCCGTGATCACCCAGCAGAAAAGCTTAATTATGAGGTATGCAACGCAGCACTAGATTGGTGAGATGAGCTGTAGGAGGCTTGGATCAATAACCTCCAATGCTGCCAGTTTCACTGGTGGCCCACTGCAATTGTGGAACACTGAACTGTGTATGCATCTGCTTCCTCTTAGTTCAAAGAGAAGAATTTTTTTTCTTTCCTTACGAATATCAATTGGAAGGTGTGTCATGCCCACACCCTGTGCTCTGTATAACTATTGTGAGGACAATATACAGGGTGTCCACTGTTAAAAAAATTTAATGTTTATTGAAAGTGTTAATGTTTAATTGTTTGACCAATCTTATATACCTATATCTATTAACCTAAACTGATCTGATGATGAAAATGTGTAATATAACCATTGTTAAATTTTTCTGGTTTTGAAATTCTGTACTATATGTACTCTTACTTGTTACTGATTTTCTATCTTTGTGTTACTTTTAGTCTTTAAAATAAAAATAATGCAAAGAAAAAAAATAGGGGAAATGCTGATTGCCCCAAGGGTAAGTGGTCGACTCTGTTTTGGAAGGAGCAGTGGTTTGTAGGGAGAACCATGATTCAGTTCTGTTTGCTAGAAGACACGGTAAGGAGCAGATACCATGGTTTCTCCATAGTCACATGAAGAACTTCCTGTAGTGCTCACACAAAACCTCAGTTGTAGTCTGATTGTCAGTGTCAGTATGATGAAGATAAGAAGACCTGCATATCGGTGTGGTTGTACAACAACTTGCTGAGCCTTGGCTTAGGTAGGTCACGTGGTGGAAGGAACAGTCTGCTGTGATTTTTCCAGAGGAATGCATTTGTTTCTGATGATAAAAGAAAAAGAAATATATAAAAGATGAATGTCCTGCTTTCCTTCTGTCTTGAGTGGTGTAAACTGAGGTGGTCGTGTGGTACTGTGGCAGTCCTGTTAAGACCGTGAAGGAAAGCAAGTAAGTCTCTCACAATCTGACCAAAAGCTCTGCAATTCTTAGGTCAGTACTGAGGCCACCACTCACTTTCATTCATTTTGTTGCTGTAGGGAAAGGAAACACTTGAGACCCTGTTAGTTGTCCCTTCTTTTCCATGAAGTAAAAAGTGTGCTGTTGATTCATGAGAGTTTTTTGAGAGTCTACTTCTGCAGACATGAACTGTGTGATTAACTACATTGCAACTTATTGATGTCTTATTCAGATCACACAGTGACTGATGTATAAAAAATCTGCTTTTTGAATAGAAGAATAACATCCTTGATCATAAATGCAACAACTGGCTTTGTATGCTATTGCTCTCAAAGGCATGAAAAGGGGCTGGAAAATAAGGACGCATGTGTCAGAGCACTAGCACTGCAGTTACAGTTCGCCTGTTATACTGCAGCATCAGAAGCTCTTACTGCTATGAAATATCTCAGCCACAGTTTTGAAAGTCCTCACCTGGGGCAGGAATCAGTCAGCCACATGGGTGGGGATGGTGTTAGACAGAAATGTCACAACATTAACATCCACTCCTTTGCCAATTATTCCCTATCAGAGGGCCAAGAAAGAAACTGGAGGTCAAAATCTATACAGTTGTACTTGGCAGGAAATTTAATACCAAAAATAGCTTTCCTGTGGTACTCGGGGTATTCTTACCAAAGAGATCAGAAAAATATGACTCCAATGATTTTACTAGTAAAGAATGTCATTAGTTTACATAAGGTGGATTGTACAGGGACAGATCACATCAGGATCAGTTTTCCTGCAATGGCCCTGGTGACGTAAAAGCCTCAGATCATTTTTCTAGTCCTGCTTCTTTGCACCCAGCTTATTGTATGCTTGAGGACCGCAATTAAAGCGCATTTTTCTCTTACTCATTTGTAGATTTATCATGTGAAACAAAATCTGCTTATGACTCTTTTAAATGTTGAGGACAATTTTCTAGGTACTTCTACCCAACGTTTTTTCTAATTCTTTTTGACCAGAATTTGGCCTCTTGCTACAATAGACTGAATGCTTTCTTTGACTCCCCTCCTCCATCTTATAATAAAATTTTACCTCTCTGAGAAGATGAGGGTGGAAGCCTGAGTACAATTAACGATTTCCAGAGAACTCTCTCATTCTCTTTTTTTCTTTTTCTATTTCATCTTCTCCTCCTCCCTCCTCCTCATCCTTCTTCTTTTTCTTCTTCTTCAAGGGTCTACAAGGAAGCATACCAGAAGCTGGGATCACACTCGTGCGCTACCATGCCCAATCTCAGTAGCTGTCTTAGCATGTCCAGTCCCAGAGATTGAACCCCTGGCCCTTGTGCCTGCTTGCACGTGCTTTAATCCACTAAGCTATTTGGCTGGCCCTTCTCTCAGTTTCTTGTCACCATATGTGGCTCCAATGCAGAGACTGAACTCTGGAACTCAGAAGAGGGATCTCACCAGAACTTGACTGCACCAGCATCGTGACCTCAGACGCCCGGGCTGCGGAACTTCCAGAAATAGCTTCGTATATGTGAGCAACCTGGTCTATTTCATTAGGCTCCCAGCACTCAGAGCTGTAAGACACGAGTTCACTCTTGGACCAATTCTACACCAAGAGGAATGTGGCTCTTGGAAGCATGAGGGCTTTCATAGTTTTAAAAGATAGGGACAGCATTTCCAAACCATGCGGGCTGCGTGTGCAGGGCCAAACTAGAAGCGAGATTCTGATATGAAGAAAGAAATAGGTGGATGAAGATAGCCAAGAATAAAGTCAGGGAACTTCTCATATGGGCTCACCAAGAACCTATTATATTAGAGAAATTGCTAAACTTTTTCTTTACTAACATGCTTAGCTATGATATCATCTATTTCTGCCCTCTTTCCCTGATCCTGAGGTATCCAAGTAAAAGTGTCATAGATTGAAGACTCTTCACTGCAGCTCCATGTACCTCTGGAACAAGTGACCAAACTGGCTCTTCATAATATATTTCTTCAAGTTTACTTTCAGATAAACATTTAAATTTCTTTTCCTTTTTTTTTTCTTGAGACAGGGTCACACTATGCAGTTCAGGCTGGCCTTGAGCTCACTTTTGTAGCCCAGGCTGGTCTCAAACTTGCACTGATACTCCTGCCTCAGCCTCCCAAGTGCTGGGATTACAGGCATGCACTACATGCCCGGGCAGATATTTAAATTTCTTTACCAGGGCTGGGGAGATAGCCCAGTAGAATAAGCTCTTGCCTGGCAAGTGCAAGGGCCTGAGTTCATTCCCTAGTTCTGCAAATAAATACACAAACAACTAAATTTCTTTACCAACATAAAAATTAGTGTAATTCTTACAAATAATTCTGTCTCGGTTATTTGCAGTTAAAGGTAAATGTTAATCACAGTGGTGAATAGCAAATATTTTGATCTTCAGGCCCCTTATTGATTTCAAAAATTTTAGGGGTTGGGGAGAATGCACAGTGCTCTAAGCACCTGCCTGGTACACTCAAGGATGGGTTCGATCCCTGAGGCAGCATGTGGTATTACCCCTGCACAGGGTACACTGAGCCAGCCACTGAAACTGAGCGTGGTGGTGCCCGCCTGTAATCCCAGTGCTGGGGAGGCTGAGACAGGAGGATCACTGTGAGTCCAAGTAGCATGGTGAGACCCTGTACCAAATAAATAAATGAAAGATTAAAAAGAAATCAGAAATCATTGGGGCCCCAAAAGAGGTTTGTAAATATTATCTCCACCTGTAGTTACCACGTATGGTAAGAATGACAGCTAAAAAGTTCAAATTATATATTCATTCATTCTCAAATAACATGTTAAGATAATAGCATATTTTCATTGAAAATGTACATTTGAAATTTTACAATTCTATACATAGAGAAACTTTGTTTTCTGTTATTGTAAATACTGTGCTTGAATGGAAGACGGTGAGGGGATTATACCTGCTGTTACTGAGCTGTATTCCTTTTGGTGAAAGTATACATACAAAAAGGAAGAGAGTTGTATGATATTTTCCATGTTCTTTGCTGACACACCAAAACTTGTCAAGTAGTAGAGTTATAAAAGGTCGCTGTGAGATGGAATAAAACCAACCAATAAGATTTCAGCATTCTCCTCCAACAGCATCCATTGTTCTTATACTTCGAGTGAACTTTCTACCTATGTAGGTTTTGGTACCACTGTTCATGTCTGTTTGGAAATATTGGTTCACAAGTCTGTATGGATCTTTCAAATACTGAAATATTTCATCGTGTGATTAAAATGTTCATTAATATGGATACCTCTATTATCAGAAAAGTCTTCCAGTACTGGGAAGCTGCCAGGCTCTCACAGGCAGATGTAAGTTTTCTGAAACACCAGTTTTCACTTGAAAACACAGTTTGGCAGAGGCAATAATACTGCCAATTGTTTTCCTTAGGATGTCAGGCTCACTTGGTCCATTTTTAAGAAACTGTGTGTATACTTACTATCCCAGGTGAGTGACTACAGTTTGCCTGTCTACCACTCTCACATGTGTAATGATATTCTGTAAAAAAAGATACTTCAACTTAGAGCTTAAACACACAGGTATTGTTGTTGACACAAATATTTTCTTGTTATGCAGTAGGAAAATTGTAGCATCATTCCCATTTTTCTGACACAGGACATATGAAAAAGTATATTTAAAGTTTGAGGCATCACAAAATTAATCATTTTCATTTTTAATCAAGAAGATTGTTAGGCAAAATTGACATTCTATTGTTATTTTATTTTTGTTATTTGTAAGTGGGTTCATGTGATGAATTATAATTAACAGCACAATTTAGTCACTTTCTCTCTATTCTTGCTAAAAATGATTTGATCCACCGTTCCTTTTGCACCATCTGTGGAAATCTTGATCTATGAAAGAGAGTAAATATTGTCTCCAAGCCACTATGAAAATCTGTTGTGTGTGTGTGTGTGTGTGTGTGTGTGTGTGTGCGTATCTTTTAGATGTCTTTAAAAGGCACTGAGGACATTCAGAGGTCCACACAACACAATCAGAACTATTCTTTAGAAACCTTGTACAGCCTACCATTTCTAATATACATGCTAAGCTTACATTTAAAAAAAAAGCATTTTTTGTTAGTTTGTTTGTTTTGTACACTTGCTCTCTTCTTGGCCCTGTGACGAGCACCAAAAGTGGCAAGCTGCGCAACGATTCTAGAATAATCCTAGGCCAAGAGTAGACTTTGGAACGTGTAACTGCATTCTAGTGTCACAGTGCTCCAAGCAGTCCAGGGGGTCGTTAGAGCACAAGATACCCGCTCCTGCCTGCAGGATTAGCCCGCAACATCTAGAGTTGTAAAGAGCTTTACCAGGTGCCTGAAGAGGAGACGGGAGGGAATTCAGCCCAGGAAAGCACCCTGAAATGAGTCAGGAAGACTCCAGACCTACATGTAATTCACATACTACCTCCAGAGTGAAACTGGTGACACTAGAAGAGGGTAAATTTGGGTGCCTGGCCACGTGAGAAGGACTTGGGTACAGGGAGGTCTGAGGTGCTTGCTGTACCAGAAGCTGCCGCACGTGAGTCTGAGAGACACTGAGAAAACTGCAACAGTACCCCTAGAAGGTAAAGGCAGCGTGAGGGGAATGGATTTGGGGCGTTTGTGAAGAGAAGGCCGCAAAAGGCATGGAGCCTTGGGCAGAGAAGCAAGACTAGTCCTGAGAAGGCTCCGGGTTGAAGGAGCCCAGGGAGCACATGACCGAAGAGAAGGCAGAGAGATGAATGGCCAACTGGTTTTGGTGGATGTTGACCTTTCAGTGGGGGGATTTTAAATAAGCAGATTACCCTCCATTCTCCAGGCGCACCTCCTCTCATCAGTTGAGAATGAGAGTCAAGCAAAAAGACCAGCCTTCTGAATCAAGAGGAATTCCTTGACTGCCTCCCTTGCAGACGTCATTTGCCCTGTGACCAGATGCTCAGGTCTGCGGGCCTGCGCTGCCAAATGTCGCAATGAGTGCGTACATCTGCATCTGCACAGAGACAGCCCACCGGCTCTGCTTTCTTTTCCCTGCTTGGAGAATCATAATTCAGAAACTATGAAAGTAAACTCTCATGAGATCATATTGGTAAAGTGTAACTGAATGGCTTCTCAAGCTATCTCTTCCATTCTATGCCAGTGACTATCAAAAGGCAGAGCAAGGGGGAGCATTCTGCTGTAATTACACAGTAATTTCTGAGAAATTTTTATGTTATTTAAAACGTACTTATAGTACAGGACTCGTGAATATAAAATGTGTAGCGTTGTGACATTATCAGATATAGTCTTTCTCACCCATCCTCACTGTTTTATTTATTTATTTCTGTATTTCTGTATTTGGGACAGGGGATACAGGGTCTACCGGGTCTCCCTACACAGAGTGGACCTGCGGTGATTCGCCTGTTTTCCGCGCGGGAATCACAGGTGCGCGTCCATTGGATGGACGATGCCCAGCTCAGTCGCCGTCTCAGGGCTCCCCATGGGCAGGGTCGGCACGGCGCCCTGCGGATCGAACCCCTGCCGCTGCACTCTGCCTAAGCAGGCACTTTAGTCGGCTGAGCTACCAGGCTGGCCCTTCATTCTCTTAGGTATTTCAAGAATTGAAAAATTTCCCTGTTTATAAGAGTTTTCATTAATTACTCTTGTAAGCAAATAAATGTTCAGGTACCTGTAGTTCTGTAAACTTGTGCTTTCTCTGCAAAGGCCATTTGGAGTTTTGCGGTTTGGTGGAGGCTATCCGTGATGGAAATAATACCCTCTTCAGACTCAGTGCTGATTAATCCCTGTCTGGGCGGACACTGCTTCTGTCGCTGTCGCTCACTGGCCAAGCTGGCAGTTAGTGAGCTCCTGGGACGTTTTATCTAAGCTTGGCCGGAGCTCTAGACCTCGCAGGTAGCTTGGCTCTGTCTCAGTTCTCACAGGAATTTGAAGCCTGAATGGAGTAACTGAGCCTAAGGTATGGGTGCAGTGCTCCCTTCTCCTGCTGGGGCAGCGCGTGCGTAGCAAGCTCTCCAGAAGCTGCTTCCTTTGCTCCAGGACAGCACTTGGGAACTCCCGGGCACCTGCAAACCTGTCGGACAAGCTGCAGTCGAGCCTCTGGGTGGGCGGCTTAGTGGGCTCTGTCCAAATACACCCTGCGCTTAGACCTTTGCTTATCTCCTACGGTTGCCTCTGGGTGGACAGCTTCTTTTCACACTGAGTTTTCGCTGAAAGGCAGGAGAGAGCAGCCTCCCTGCCCTCACACTGCTCCTCGTCCATATAGCGAGCAGCCAGGAGGGGAGCATCGGGCCACACGTATCTCAGGGTCTAAGTCCTGCGCTGGAAGGTCTCTTCTTCCCCAGGTCCAGCAGACACCGAAAGAGGGAATTACTATTTCCTCAGGATTTGCCAAGGATTTACCTTAAATCTTAGTAGAGACTCATCCCAGCAAAATCATCACTCTGTCCATCCTTGCCCAGGGTTACAAAAAAATGCAGTGGTTGAGATTTTTATAGCAGAGAAGTGAAAATGTGTAGTTCACACTTTAATGTATATAATGTAATAATGATGTAATTATATGCAGTGCCGTAATATACAAAAAAAAGCTGTATCATTTTTTTTTTTCCTTTTTCAACATAGTCATAGAGAACTTTTAGTATAAAAATGTTCTCTGAAAGGCTTGTTTGTTTGTTTGCAATTTGGGGAAGCACTAGTGACTCTTAAAACAGAATAAATGCTCCAGAAGGTAAAATGCAGGCAAAAACGATCAGGAGTACTTATGGTGCAGAATTATGGAGACTTTCCTGGAGACTGTGGGAAATTTCCTTTAAAGGATTTCAGAATACTGAGAAAGGTGTAGGCGGTAAGAAAATGGAAGCCTTGAGGGCCATTACATTTTAAAAGAACTTTCAGGGAGAGGTGGTTTTAATAGTGTATTGTCTAGAGAGGAGAGACCCTAAGTAAGAAAAATACTGTGTGTGTGTGTGTGTGTGTGTGCTATGCCAGAATTCCACCAACTGGATAAATCGTGAAGAATAAAAGCACTGGAGCTGCACCTTTTGTCTGGCATGCATGAGGGCACCAAGGACACAGCTGAGATACACGGATTAAAGGAAGCCACGATAACAGATCGACTGTGATCTTCTTATGATATAGCCAGCTTCTGCCTTGACATCTGATGCTGTCATTCAATGTGTGCACATGTAAGAATCTAGCATCATCAAGGTAAATGTTATAATCATTTCATAAACGTTGTTCCAAATAATGATTTTGCCATTAAGTCAGTTTGGCTTGATATTAACAGAGCCATTAGTATTGTATTGATATTTGGCTGGTGTACAATGAGTCAGCATTTGATTTCCAAACTTTATCTAGCTTCACATATTCAGTGTATGGCTATAAGAACAGTAACTGTTCCTGTGAAGGAGTTTAGAGCTGAATTTTAATACCTCAATACTGCCTGAGACTTTTAATGCCTAATTTGATCATATTTGTATTCATAATTTCTGCTGATGTTCGGACACACGGTCAAGCCTTACCTGGGTCCTTTCTATCTCCCTTGTAGCCCCTTTCCCCTTCCTTTCATCCTTATTTCCCCCCTCTTGCCCTCCCTTCCTGTACTGACCCCAAGCATGTGCAACGTGTGTTTGTCTCAGCTACTGTTCTCTTGTTGCTGAGACAAGTACCCAACACTCAAAATGAGGAAGGAAAGGTTTATTTGGGTTACAGTTAGCGGAGGTTTTGGTCCATTCTCAGCTGGATCTAAGGCACAGCGGCACATGGCACAGAACGACCTGTGATGTCAGTGGCAAAGGGCAAGAGCAGATGGGAGCAGTGGCAGCAAAAATGCCAGCAGAGAGCAAGCCTGTCTCTCTTAAACTGCATTTAGGCTACCCACCCCAGGCTGGGTGTAGCACCCACACCCATAACCCCAGTAGCGCCCACACACATAATCCTGGTGGACCATGACTTAATCACAAACTCAAAAAGTCCACCCCATGATTGCATGAGGCTTTAGGGGGGCAACTAGACGCAATGTTAATGCATACTTGATCTAATGATGCTTATTTTCAGTCTGCATCTCTGACCTAGTCTAGAAAATGACAGAAATCTTAGGACATTGAAATTCTTAGGGCCTGAGCTCAACCACTGGTTCTGAAAAAAAAAAAAAAATTATCCTTATCTGTGGATGACCAGCATTTTAGTTCCGACTTGATTTTTTACTCTGAAATTAGTCATGATCATTATTATTATTTTATAAAATCAATGCTGATTTACAGTTGCCAATAGCAATTACTAGGCTTATAATTTCTGATGTCACTCTCTTTTCTATTCGATTTAAATTTCTATGTCACATGGGCTTTGGTGAGAGTATTTATTTGTTTATTTATTTGGTACATGGTCATGCTATGCAGCTTGGATTCCTAGTAATCCTCCTGTCTCAGCCTCCACAGTGTTGGAATTACAGGTGTGTGCCACTATGTCTGGTTTCAGTGCCCATCGCAGGATATGATACCAGGGATAGCATCCAGGTCTTTGCATTTTCCAGGCAAGTGCTTAGACCACCAAGCTATCTCTCTGGTCTGAAAACTATCTTTTTTTTCCCTCTTAAAAACCATAAAATATAATAAATGTGCCATTAACACCACTTTTAGTTTCATTGAGGGGAAAGCTCTTAGATATAGCATTCAAGAAAGATCAGACTGTGAGTCCTGCCATACACGTGCAAGCTCACTATGTGGGAAGCACAGGAAGAAAGAACAAAGAGTTCAGGGCCTGCCTGGACCACAGTTAGTCTAGCTTGATAGTTTGGGCCTCATAGATGGACTACATGTTAAGAGCCTGTGTCAAAAAACCTAATCAACCAACTAATCAATCAAAGTCAACTAACCAAATGAGAGGCAGATGGTGAGAGAAAGGAGAGAGGGGTGTTCTAGGAAGAGAGAGAGAGAGAGAGAGAGAGAGAGAGAGAGAGAGAGAGAGAGAGATCTGTATTTTAGTTGACTAAAGACTTTGTAACAATTCTGTTTGATAGGCATTACGCTTTCCATAGTTAAGAAAGCCAAAGAGAAGATTAAATAAAATACCTACAGGCCATAAATACCAACAAAAAGATTATCCAAGACATTAAGCACAAATACAGAATAATTTCCTTCAAAAAGTGAAGCTTTATAGCTAACCTGACTACTATTCTACATATGGGGAATGGGATATTTTACCCTCAATGAATATTATAAAATATCAAAACCATATCAAGTAAGAGCATGGATTTCTTTCAAAATTCTGCAGGAGAGAAGCAAAGTCTAGCATTTGGGGCTGTTGGCAAGAAGCTAAGCAGTGCTTCAGTTTTAAACTGGATTAAGTCAAAGAAAGGAACCCAAACTATGACACTTAAACCACAGCTATTTTAAATTATTTCTTGGAATTTTGGTAAGATAGTATTCTTAATCAAGGCATTTTATATTATTTCTCTTCTGAAATTTTACCTTACAGTGATGAATATAAGGACTGAAGAAAAAATAGATAACCTAATTCTTCCTCCAAGAACAAAATGCCAATCTTAGAACTTTTCACATTACAATTCTCCCCAGCATACTGAAATACAAATGATAAACGTCATTAAATATATCAAAGTACAGAGCTTATTCATTGATAAATCAAGGAGCTTAAAAGATCCGTTACCAACGAGGTTCAGTTATTCTTTTCTTGACTGTATCAAGCTACCTTTATTTAGACAAAAACATGATTTGTCTAAAAAATCATTTTTGTAATGGGACAATTGCACAGTGAAATCAACTGAGTCCATTATGCAAATCTCACATTAAAATATTATGAAAAGTGAATCTGGCATTTTTGTTGGATTTGGAATAAAGATATCACAAATATTGAAGTCTTCCAGTAATAATTTTCCCAAAATAAGAAGATGGAAAGAAGTTTACTCACTTAGCATAGCAGCTGTAATTATGTGGTGTGGAATGAGATGCTTTATTTTCAGTTTGGGGTCGGTTATTTATTTTTGCCTTTGTTACATCTACATGATGAGAATCATAATATGACCGTAAGAAAGAAACAGATGATTTGTGAAGATTCCAGGAGACAACCGAGTGCACAGACAGGGACCGGTGAGTCCGCTCTCGCTGTGTAGCGGCCACGGGACTCTGCTCTGTCACCAGTGAGGGACAGAGCATCACCAGCGGGTTCACATGGAAACCGTAATCTTGAGAGAAATACATCAGACACCTAAGCTTGCGTGCTGCACAGGATCTGTCATCTGAGAGAGGCAGAGGACAAGCAAAGAGCAGGATGAAAGGCAGACAGAAGGGAACACAGGGTTAGACTGCTGCCCGTGGGAAGGGGGCCCAAGAGGCCCAAGGGAAGGGAAGGTGAAGGAAGCAGAACTGAGGGGTGCCATGCACGGAGCCTCACGACCTCCACGAATGTGAACCGTGCGTGTCCCAAAGGTGAGCTAAGGAAAAAATAAGAACGAAAGTGGGAAAAGGAGCTTTAGAGGCAGAAGGCGCAAGGTGGATAGGAAAGAGAAGGGGATGAAGAAAAGAAACAAGTTGTACGATGCGCATGCACTCGTTCCCCAAGGCCGACTTCATGTGGTGCAAACAGGCACTAACAATAATGACCTCTGTCTCTGTCTCTGTCTCTGTCTCTGTCTCTGTCTCTGTCTGTCTGTCTGTCTGTCTGTCTCTCTCTCTCTCTCTCAAAAGCAGATCAACAAGTTGCAATAGAAAGATACATATTGAATTATTTAGGCAACTAAGATTTTACTAATGCAGCATTCATTAACTTATGCCAAGTGATGCTGTTTCTAGCTGGAAATTCAGTTCCTGGTCATTTAGGGTTTTGAAACGTGGTGCTTGGGTCCACTGAGTACTTTGAGCTAGAGAAATAGCAGCCGCAGAAGCAGGATTATTTCTTTAAACTTGTAAGCTAACCCCCATCCGCTGCCGCTTCCTTTCCAAAGCCACTAACCACCCCCACTCCAAGCAAAATTACAAAGATTGCTCCCTCCCTTCTCCCTGGAAAACCTTGGTGTAGAGTTGTCTTGTTGTGCAGAACGGACTGCTGTCCAGGGAGATCAAGCAGTCTGCACAGGTCCACTGCACTCTGTTCCGTTCAACTACCCAACAGATCATATCCAATGACATTCCTCCCTATAGCGCTGTCTTTTCTTCATCCAACCTATGCAAAAGTTTCCCCTGGATCCTTGGGTCTTCATTTTTGAATGTCCTCATGTCACATAAAACTTGACTAGATAAACTCTGTATGTTGTTTTGCTTGTTGACCTGTCTTTTGTTGTAGGCGTGTGAGCTGTGGCGCCCGTGGGGGTAAGAGCGTCACACTGTTCATCACCTCCAATCAAAACCAAAATTGCGACGTGACTCTGAGTAATCTAAGGTTATTCCCATTGTCTTTCCTTTTTTATATATTTGGTACAGGGTATACAGGGTTTCACTTCACAGATTGGACTTGTGGTGATCTTCTTGATTTCAGCCTTCCAACTGCTGGCGTTCTGGGTGCACCCCACTACGCCCAGTCGCAGTTGCCATCTCAGTGTGCCCTAGGGTCGAGACCAGCACAGAAGGCTGAGAATTAAATCCCCAGCCCCTTCATCTGCCTAAGCAGGCACTTTAATCTGCTGAGCCGTCTGACTGGCCCCCATTCTCTAAGATTAATAAATATTTATCAGCGTTTGAAAGGGGGCCCACAGTTGGGATGGTAGAAATACTTCAAGTCACTCAAATTTAAATAGTGAGGCCATGGATTCCTATTACAAAAATAGCAGAACCAGGAAAGATTGAGGCTTACAATAAATTCAGTATTCTCTGAATACCTGTGTGATTGAACTGTTCAGTATGATAGTTAGAACCACTCTGAGTTATTAGAACAGGTGACCCTCTGCAAAGGAGTAAGAGATCCATTATTAAAGTTTAGAAATTCTGCAAGGATAGACTTAAAATATTAGTAGTTGATCAAAATGAAACTTATTTGCGGTGCTAGCATTTTTTCTTATTTGGAGGGATTTTCCTACACTATACTGTGACAGGATTGATTATATTTACCCAAGGAAAGCATGGGCTTATGAATTGAAAACAACTCTTAGACAAATACATATATTTGTAGTTGAAATTGTGACTGCCTTAGTAGTAGTATACTTGTTTTACCTGCTATTCTGTGATGAAGCTAGTTTAGAGGATTTAGTCCTCTAAACATGTACAGTAGTTTGGTTGGGGAAAATCCTGTGTCCTGCTATGGCCAGTGGTTGGGAGATGAGTACAGTGGTAAGGAAGCCAGTTTGTCAACTCAGTAGGCTTGGCAGCCATATAGAGAATGAGTGAAGTACACTTGTGTGTGTGTCAGGGCAGGCCACAGAGGCTTGACCTTGGCCACTCACTGTGATATCTAGCCCCTTCCTCTCTGGCTCTCTTCTTGGGAGCTCAGTTGCTTTGCTCCACTGTGTCCTTTCACCATGATATTACTCTCCTTGAGCTGGATGACCATGGACTAAATCCCCTGAAACCATGAACCAAAGTAACCCTACCTCTTTCAAGCCCTGAGTGTAGAGTGTGGGGCTCTGCAAGTGGAAAGCTGAATCATACCACCCTAAGTCAGGCCCCAGTCATCCGAAAGTGGGGACTCTCTTGATCAATGAATGTAAGATTTTTGTTTGGTTTTTTTTTTTGGTTGCTGTTATAAGGAAGCTTGAAATATTACTGTCAAGAGAAGAAGCTCTTTGCCTCCTAGATGTCATCAAATAACATTATGCCTTTGCTTCCCTGTTATGAGAAAAACAACCTGCTCATTCCAGTCATGCACTGATGGTGGAAGAGGTGAGCTGGTCAAAGAGAAATACGACGGCATTTTTTGAAGATATTTGACCTCAAAAATCAATAAATAGGTAGATAAATAAATAGATAAATAAATAAATAGATAAATAAATAGATAGATAGATAGATAGATAGATAGATAGATAGATAGATAAATAAATAAATAAATAAATAAATAAATAAATAAAATCTCCCAGAAAATCTTTTGCTTTTGTCTCTAAACTACATTTGAGAATCTGCTTCTTGCTCCTGTCTCCAAAATACATTTAGGAAACTGGCCAACTTGCATATTTCTTATTGTTCCATAGCCCAGGTGACTTTAGTCTTTGCCTGGCTTGTTCTGGCAGCCGTCTACTGTATGGCACTGCGTCTGCCCCGGATCATGGAGTCCGTTCTCAGCCTCCTAGCGCAGTGACTTCTGGAAGTGTGTGACCCTTCCGCTCTGCTTAGCGGAGCCAGCAGCCCCTCATCGGACTTAGAGTGAGATCCAGGGCTCTCCGTGCTCCTGACCTGTCTGCTTTGTCCTGAGCTCTTCCCGCCCCTGCTCAGCCGAGGTGGCTTCCCTTCTGCTCTGGAACATGGTGGACGAGGTCCCAGCCAGGCCTTCCCACTGCTCACTTCCTTTCCCTGGAGCATTCTTCGCCCACGTATCTTCATGGACATTTCCTCCTGGTGCCCACGTCTTTCTTCAAATGTTACTTGGACAGTGAAGATTATTATTAGCTTCATCATCATGATCAGCAGCCATTTACGGAAGCAATCCCACTCAAGTCTAAAGACACGCATGGCTTCTACTTGCCTGGGCCAGGGCTGTAATTCGGAGGTGTGACTCCTACCTAGCAAACGCAAAGCCCTGAGTTCTATTCCTGGTACCAATAATAATAATAATAATAATAATAATAATAATAACAATACCGACTCAATTTGACTCATGCCTGGCCTAACCTTTCCTCTGTAACTCTTTTTCATCATTTTATTAACATTTATATTACTTACTAATTTTGTTTAATTTTCTGTCTTCCTAATCAAATGTTACTGGGATGCTTATATTTCCTATGTCATCATATTTTCAGATAGTATATTCCATGATACACAGTCCACCCCCAATAAAAGTTGTAGAGTGACTTGGACATACTTGAATGGAATTAGGCCTCAAATTTTGATCTCTGTATGATTTGTTTATTTTGTGAACAAATACATTCGCTTCGTAATTTAAGCCAGGTTGAGCTGAACCATGTCTTCCTTGCAGCTGTATGCACTGAAACTGAAGCATAATTAAGTATTTAATGGACAGATGGGCTTGCTGGGAGCAAAGCTTCAGACGAGGATTCATGTGGAAGTGAAGTTTTAGGAAATCAATTTTATTATGGGTTGATTTGTGTCACCCAAAAGATGTTAGAATTCTCATCTCCAGCAACTTATTTTGAAATGATGTCATTTCCATTGTAATGAGTAAAAATAAAATTATGCTGGATTAGATCCTTAATGAAATACAACTGGTGTCTATATATAAAGGAAATTTAGGTGATTAAATAAATGATTATAGGAAGAATGTAATTTGATCTGAAGGCAAAAGTCACAACAGATTGCTACCCAGCTACCAGCTACAGGAAAACCAAAGAATAGCATTTCACTCATACTAGCTCAGGATCACCCCAGATGTCTTAGTTACTCTTCTCTCGTTGCTGGGACAAATCTCTTACACCCAAAATGAAGGTTTATTTAGGTCAGAGTTACTGGACGTTTCAGTCCATACTCAGCCGGCTCCAAGGCAGAGGAACACTGGCAGAAAGCATCCAGTTCATGGTGGTGGAGCAGCAACAAAATGGCGGCAGGGACAACTGACCAACTAGGGCAACAGAGAGCAACAGAGAGAGTCTGTCTCTCTTAAGTTACATTCAGGCTCTCTGCCTCAGGCCACACCACTAATCCCAGCAGTACTAAAATCCATAATCCCAGCAGTATTAAAACACATAATCCTAGTGGATAATGGATCAGTCTCAAACTCTAGAAGTACCCACAACATGACTACATGAGGCTTTGGAGGGACAGTTAGACCCAAACCATAGCACTAAGCAACCTCTTGTATTCCCAACTTCCAGAACTCTAAGACAGCATATTTCTGTTGTTTAGTCAATGCATTTGGGGTTCCCTTACGGCAGCCCTGGGACACTAATACAAAAGGGAGGTTAGTTAAGTAAGGGGCCAAAGCTTTATAAAAACCCATTTTGGTTAAATCTCTGTAAGAAGTGTAGGCATCATCTCAGAGGCAGGGCCAGGAAGCTGCACCTCTGCACTGCTGTCTGCCCTGGTCACTCTTAGTGGCTGCTCACCGGGCTTGAGTATGGTGGAAGACAGAGCCATTCCTGTCCTCTTTGTGCTCAAACCTGGCTCCCGCTGCCTGAGTCCAACCATGCCCAGGAGTCTGTGGGTGTGCCAGCAGCCCATACAAGGAAAGTGAATCAAGGGCTTGCGTGGGTAGGAGCAAGAACCCAAAGCATCTAGCCTACAGTGTAGGGAAATTAAGGACCGAGCTGGAGAAAAGGAGGAATGACGAGAAGGCACTCCTCTGTCAAGAAAGGACCGCAGGTTATATTTATTTACACTACTAGAGGTAATAAGCTCACAAAAGACTCCATGATAAACAGCTGATGTGTGTTGAGTATCTATAAATAACTTCCTGATGTTTAAACTAGTCATATTCTATTTGAATAATACAGAAGAAAAAAATGAGCACAAGTGTAAAAGTAAAATATTAAAAGATACAACGAAAAATTTATGGAGTGCCAGTGTCTTAAAGTGTGTGTGTGTGTGTGTGTGTGTCCATGTGTGTATGTGTGTGCATGTGTTGATGGCACATTTGTAGTCCTAGAAACATAAGGAAAGCACTATGCAATTGGTGTCCTGACGTTGTCCAGTGCTCCATGGATGCCAGACACCTGACGTTGCAGACACTCTGTGGTGTCCCCTCCTGTACTGTCGCCACTCAGGACGCTTGCACCACAGCTTTGTTCATGTTGCTCTGGGGTCTTTCCTGACACCCAGCAATTCTCTGGCACCGGCTGGCTGCCCAGCCATTCATTTGCAGAATAGCCATAAGGTCCCACCAAGGTAAGGTCCCACCAGGCGGCCCCTGCATCAGACAGCAGTCTCACATACCAGGCCCCATTCAAGTCTTGGCTACCAGTGATAAGCTGGGGCTTTCCTTGAGCCCCTGCAGGAAAAGTTCTCATAAAACTCAGGGAACCAATGCACCTGCATTATCTGTTGACTGTAAAGGGCGAAACTCAGGAGCAGCCAGATGGAGGCGTCAGGTATCCAGGTGGAGGAGAGGCGCAGGTCTAGGGCAGGGGGAGGGAAGGGTTGCAGAGCTCCTGGGATCTCCCTCACTTCCTGGCAAGCTTCTGTGCACCAACCTGGAAGCTGCTTCAGCTCTCCGATGAAGATTTCAATCTCCAAAACCTCTGTGAGACCCCAAGTTCCATAGACGAAAATTTCCAGCGCTAATCACTTAGCCTTTCTGAAGTTCAGGCCCATGCTAAAGTTACCTAGGAAATGTTACTTTGTTAACAAGAATTCCAGGTTTGGACCGGTGATTTGGAGACAGAGGTTGTGGACCTATACCTTCAAACAACCATGGAACAAAACCATACAGAGAAACCATTCTAGGAAAGTTTCCAAATGCCCAACCGAACTCTGTTGAGCCCTGTGCACTCCACAGGGTAACACAGGATCCCTCTGCCACGGCCTTCTGCCATTTAAGACATTCCGTCACAGGGCTCACTGAGGGGACATTCTTTACTGAGTCTCGAACGTGTACCATGATGCAGCTGTGGCTGCATGGGCTGAGCACAGGCTCTCTTTCCTGCTGCTATTCCCTGAGCTGTGCAAGGAGTATCAACATGGTTCTTTATATTTCAGTAGACATTGTATGTTATCTAAGGATGATTTAAAGTGTGCAACAAGTTGTCCCTCGGTTTTACCTGAATATTGTGGCATTTCCTATACAGGACTTGAGCATCTATGGCCTTTGGTATTTGTCGGCGACGTAGGGACTAAGGAGGTGGCCTTGTCAACCCTCTGGATTCACTGCGGAACAGATGTGGAGCACTCTTACTTTCTCATGCAAGCATGCTCCCTGGGTCTGTGGGCATTTGTGGTTGTGGCCTTCCCAGGCTGGCCTCACAAGTCTCATCTGAAGACGTTGCTAACGAGCCTCATTTCCAGGTCTTCCCATGCCAGTGAAACTGAGAAGAAAGTCGGGCTTACAAGTCACCACTTCCCTTAGATTGTGCTCATTACACTTCTATCTGCTTTAGAAACTTCAAACCCTACTCGTGCATCCAAAGAACAATGCGCAGAGCTCAAGAAGTTACCCCCAATGCCGGTGTATCAGGGTGGCAAAAAGCAAACTTCGCTTTTAGTCTACTCTGATGCCCAGAGGCTGGGCACAGATGCCAGGTGCCCACGCATTCTGGAGCTGGTCACTTGCGTATATCTGTGCTGTGCAGACTAGCCACTTGTGACACTGACTGTTCCAATGGTAAGGATCACCACCCACGTAAGGTGGGGGTGGAAGGAGGAGAGGGTCCCTAGAGCGTATCATCACATCGGCATGTCTTTATCACCACAAGGTGGAACAAAGGGTTGAGACTCAAGTCAGTACCCAGGAATGCGGTCTTGGGGAAGACTCTAGTAACTTGCGCATAATTCATACCCTTTAAAGGGGCTTGAGAATTATGAGGCCACACAGTGGGGAGGTTGCAGGTATGAATTAGTGTGCAGATTCACCTGCCTAACAGCAGAGAAAATAGAAAACACACTGCCTTGTAAAGAAGCTACGTTTCCACACTGCTGTCGAGAATCGGAGGCTCCTCCCATGAGGCGCATGGTGATGGGCCAACGTATCGTAGCATAACGCAGAAGGAAGAGACGCAAGGCCTACTCAGAGCAGCCGAGGGGCCAGGATTGTGCAGCTGCAGCGTGTGGGCAGTGGTCCTTGTGATAATGTTTTAAAGGTTTAGCATTTGATTGTAAGATTGAGATATTGTCCTAAGGGAGCAGATAACCAGAGGCGAGCCATTATTGCCTTCGGCAGAAGGCAAAAAACAAACAACAGAAAGAACTCTTACTAGGTAAGCCTTGGAGACAGTATCCCTGGAGAGCTGACGGAAGCGCTCTCACCTGGCACTGTGGTCAGGGAAGGACAAGAAAGACAGGAGAGTTGGAGGAAAGAAAATCTCCCAGGCAAAGAAGAAGCCCTGCCCTCTTGCCCTTCCCGGCTCTGAGGTTCTCAGCGTAGGCTTCCAAGCCTAGAGCAGCGTCCTGCAATTCCGGCCGCTGCTTAGCTTCGTGTGGTAGTTATTCTCTCATCCCTGACACTCAGGACCTTAAGGAAGAGAGGTCTCTGCTGGCTATAGTTCGGTTCCTGCTCAGCTGGCTGGAAGGCAGAAATGGCCTGACAAAGGTGCCAGGCAAAGGAAAAGCGGCATTCAGGGAGCCGAGAGAAAACAGGAGACCAGGAGCAACAGACCCCCTCTGTGGTCAGGCCCCGCCCCCTGGGCCTCCTCAGGCCCTCTCCGCCTCCACCGGCCCAGTGCTCTGGCTCTCACAGGACTCCCCTCCTGACAGCGTGTTCCACTACTCATGGGATCAGTGGACGACTTTGCTGATGAGTATGACACGCTCGGAATCCAGTCACCTCCCATGGGCCCAACTTTGATCACATGAGTCTTTTGGCGGACATTCCAATCTAAAGCAAAGTAGTATAACAAATTCTATGAAGCACTAAATCCTTGGTGGGTAGCATTACTGCAGAGAATGGCGTCCTAAGATTTTGGAAGCTCTTCCTTTGTTAATTCTTCAGCGATCTGTTTTTTCTGTTACTCCAGGAACTTGTGTTGTTTGAATATATAACCCTCTATATCCTTCAACTCTTTCACATTTTTTTCTAGTTTTTGTTATTACTTCTTTTTTAGCGTACTCCTAGTCTTTGCTATTTTCCAACAATGTTAATTATTTTGGAATATTCCTATACTGTCATTGCTTTTATTTCAGGTATCCACTCTCCTCTGACTGATCTGTTTTTACAACACTGTCATTTATCAAGGCAAGTTTTGTTTCTGATGGCTTACAAATGTAAAATTATATATTTTTTCAAAATAAGCTGACCAGGAGATTCTGTAAATTAGAAGCCTTTTCTTTACTACTATGTATATTTCAAAGGTCTTATTCACTAGCAAAGAAATAAGTAAAGCTTACCTGACTACTAAAAGCTCTACTTTGAACTATTGCTATTCAACTATAGGAATGTTTATTACAAAAACAATGTAAGTGATGGAAGATATGAGCTCTTTACCTCATAAGATAAGCTAGAAAATTTTTCTTCTATTTCATTTACATGCATTGTTTGTAGATACCTTGTGGATTCTGGTCACAAAAGTTGTGTTGTAATCAATCTAGAGTGACACTCAAGGTCATTCTGCGTCTTCAAGTGGAGATCATTGACCATATGGAATAATGCGTGTTTCTTACTTGCATAGGTGCAGAATTACCCAGAGCTCCCTTCTTTTATAGGCAATCATAACTGTTGAAATAACATTCATCTGTGTGTGTGTGTGTGTGTGTGTGTGTGTGTGTGTGTGCGTGCGTTATAGTGACTACAAATTTGGGGAAGGTACTTTCACAAGAAGCACGTGTTTTCCCCTGGTGCAGAGCAGAGGGTGTATTTGCCACTCGCTGCAGTGAGCTGAGAGCCTTCAGCAGCCAGTCCTGGATGCGCTGCAGGTGCTGCAGCCACGGTAATGCATTCATGATGTGGACCACTGCATGTGGGGGGCAGCAGTATCGAGATGTGTTCAGTCAACTTCTGGCCTTTGCATGGAGCATAAATATAGATTGCTTCATACACTATGCATAGTCATTAAAATGGAAATAGATGGGGCCTTTGTAGATGGTAATACAAAAATATAGAAAGATGGTGGGGAAAGAGGAATGACATTTTCATTCCATATAATTTGGAATATCACAGGCAACCTCTAATGTCTGTTGGTAGGCGTAGCATCTCTTCTTGATTCTAAAAGATTACATCACAGTCTATTAGTCCAATAATTCAACAAATCCACTAAGTAATATCTCACAAAGTATTTAAAGCTAAATAAAATGAAATGTGGGTTTTGCAGCACCCCCAAATTAATGAGATTCTATAAAAGCATTTGTGGGATTGAAGTTTATTTATCAGCAAGGCTTTTAACAGTGTAATAACTGAAAGATTTTGGTTATTCAAATTGTGAAGATTTTCTTTTTTAGGAAGCCAGCTTTGCTTTCCATATTCTTTACGTATTACCTCTTCCAAAGTAATAGAGATACTATCTGAACAAAGAATTTAGAACAAACATCATTTGGTCACATGACTAAATTTTTGACAAATAGAATTTGTAGAAACGAATAAAGGATTTTCAAGTCCTACTCCTGTTAGGAATGGCCAAAGCTCCACACTCACTGCTTTGTGCTTTTCTGGTAGCTTTGATGGTGTCTCAGGCCACTCTAACAAGAACAATACCCTCCAAACATTATACCCTTGTTCAAGTCATTGTGGAAATGTCACAACCAATTCACAATTTTTGTATAAGTGAAAAATTCCTTTTTCAAAGTTTAGCTCATTTTGCAAGCCTTGCAAATTATTGGCTAATTAATCTTTCCTAAATTAATCGCTTTCACACTTACATTCACTTCAGATGTTCTTAAGTGCATTCATTCCACCATGATTGCTTCCATATTTCGCAAATACATTATACTCACAACCTGTGACACAGGCAGGATCGATTTTCTTTCTTTCTTTCTTTTTTTTTTTTTTTTGGTTTCTGACAAGCAGCAATTGTACTGTGACATAAGATGCATTTTCACTAGTATTGGAGGTAGGTAACAGAGTTCTTTACTAAGTTTAGAACAGTATTTTCATTTGTCTTTGAATTTTTATCTTATCATTAGAATCTTTAGCATTTCAAGGTGGTTGCATATGTGGGTTGCACTTTTTTTTAGAATTCCTTCTTCATCAATATTATCCATTATGTGTTTTTAATTTATTATTATTATTATTATTATTATTATTATTATTATTTTTGTCTTTTTGAGACAGAGTCTCGCTATGCAGTTCAGGCTAACCTTGAGCTCACTTTTGTAGCCCAGGCTGGTCTCGAACTCGCATTGATCCTCCTGCCTCAGCCTCCCGAGTGCTGGGATTACAGGCGTGAGCCACCACGCCCGGCTGTGTTTTTAATTTATACTTAGCTTACAAAGTGTTTTTCTACTATTTACTTACAATCAAATGCTGATAGGTCATCTAAGAAACATAATATTACAATATTGCCACAACTTTATGAAAAGCCACAGAGATTGTTTGCTGCAAGCTCTTTCTATAAACTTCAGAAAAATAAAGAAACGGAAGCCATAAACATTTTATAGCAATGTGTTCAGTTCCTTAAGGCTTTATTGTCTTTCAGCAGTAGTGGGTAGAAAAGTATGCACACACGTACACTTTCTTCACATTATGGAAAAGTTGCACCTCTCAATCACCATGTATTTTGCAGTTAAACATAAAGAGTGAAGTGCAAAACGATGGACTCAAAAAACTGAAGAAGTATACTTTGATTTCTTGCATCTTAGTCCAACAAAACTTATACATGTTTTAAATATAACGAGAAAGCCCAAAATTCTTCATACTTCTCATGCCCTCAGAAAACGGTTAAGGTTCCAAAATTAATGACACAGAAAATATTTTCTTGAGAGTAATGCTAGGCTCTCACTAATCCAGTGATATTCACCGCTATTCATCCTTTGTATTATTTTGGGCTGCTAATTTTAAGCCAAGGAATGGAATCCTACGTGACACGCATCTAAAAAGGAAAAGAAAACCTCTTAATAGTTTACCTGTTTACCATGGCCATCACCAAATTGATAGGATCGGTTTTCAAAATAATCCATTGAAGTGAAGAAATAGAATATTAGAATAACTATTTACTTTTTCTTAAGCCTTTATAATTTGCATAGTATTCATTAAAATTACAATAGAATATATATTTAAGTTGTAAATTATTAATGGAGTCCATATTTATTATGATTCGAAAATTTTTACTAATGGACTGTATACGCTAAAAATAGATGTTAAATGTAGAGCAAAGTCCTTTCTGTCTTCCATTGAATTTTTTCACTTTTGTCTAGAGTTGCTTTGCTGTACCTTTGTGGGCCTCCTTATGGGCCTTCTTTCTTATTCATTGCTTTGCAGTTTACCACACCCATCTTGATCGCTGTAACTATATCACAAAGTTTAGTATTATGGTGATTTATTTTTCTTTGTCAAGATGATGTTACCTTGCCTAGACACTGTGCTTTCTATACACATTTTACAGTATGTGTGCCTGTATTTAAAATAGATGCTGCTGATATTCTGGTACAAATTAAATTGCATTTGATATTTTTACTATGAACATAACATACATCTTCACTGGCTTAGATTATCCTCAGATTTCTTCTACCAGAGCTTTGTGGATTCCACAGCACAGCTGCTATCTATGATTAGAGAAGTTTGTGCTTGAATTTCTGGGTGTTTCATTTCCTTTGGAATGATTGTAAGTGGTATGGTGTTTTCATTTTTGCTTCCCTATGTTCCTTGTTAGCATGTAGGAAGGTTATTGATGTGTGGGTATGGACCTTGCTAAACTCACTTTTAACTTTTATGGTTGTTTCATATTTCTTCATATCTCTTACATACTTTTGTGATCCTGAGATTAATATTGTGTTACTTAACCTTGTCTTAGTCATGCAATTTTATACTATGTAAAATCTTATTACAATAACTACAATTTGCGGTGCTATGTTGAATAAGATTGGTAAGAGCACGTACCCACATTTTGTTTCTGGTTATTAAAAAAAGACGTTATTGAATTTTCATAATTAAACGTGAAGTTAACTTTAGGATTTTGGCATACATTCTTTATAAAATGGGGAATATTTCCTTATTCTTAATTCTCTTTGAGATTTTTTTAGTCAGGAATCAATGTAAGGTTGTGTTAATTGCTTTTTCTGTACTGTGAGATAGCATTGTGTGATTGTTTTAGTAATTGACATGCTCAAAAATATGGAATGATTAATTTTCAAATATTTAACTAATCTTGCATACCAGGAGCCAACATTCCATAGTCATGATATGGAAATGGTCTGCATATATTGTTGGGTTCCTTTTGAGAGTTACTGGGTATTGGGTGTTTTGGGGTATTTTTGTATCATGAGAGATACTGGTCTGAAATTTGTATGCCTGGTTTAATACTGAGGTGGTATTAGTCTCCTAAAATGAGTTGAATTATGCTCATACCTCATATATTTTTTTGATTAGGTTGTGTAAAGCTAATATTAATTCTTCCTTAAAGGTTTAACAGAATTCTCCACTGAAACCATGTGGACTTAGCAGATCTTCAAAACTTTTGAAAATTAAAATTTAACTCACTTAATGATCATAGGACTATTCAGGCTGTCTCTTTCATCTTGGCTGAGTTTGGTGCTTAATGAGTTTTAAGAAATCAATCCATTTCCTCAGTGTTTTCACATTTATGAGCATAAATTCTTCATGGCATTTTTATCTTTGTCAGTCTTGTTATAGATTTATTAGCAATATCATTGTTTTTTAATAATTATATACAGATTCCTTTGTTGGCCTCCATTGTTTTCTTGTATTCAGTTTCAATGATTTGTCTTTTCCTTATAATTTTTAGTGTGCTTTCAGTTTACTTTGTTCTGTTTCTAACTACTGAATTGAGAACATTATTATTATTATTATTATTACTGTGCGTGTATATGTGTGTTTGTGTACACATGTATTCTAGAAAGGTCTACAATGCCTACAGATCTGACTCACAGTGATCCACCTGTTTTCAACCTCCCAAGAGCTGAGATTACAGTCGCAAGCCACCATGCCCAGTCTCAGTTGCCATGTCAGTGCACCCCACAGGTGGGGCCAGCATGGCAGGCCCAGAGATTCAACCCTTGGCTCCAGTGCCTGCTTGCAGGCATTTTAATTCACTGAGCTATTTGGTCAGCCCTTGAATTAAGAACTTCGATTACTGCTTTAATAGCAATGAGATTCAGATGTTGTCTGGCTCACAGCACCACTAGTGATCTTGCTAATATTTCCCGGTTACAGTGGAGCACTGTCTCATTTTATTCAAGTAAAATTGTGAGAAAAGTTCACTAGTGAGCCCTGCTGGCAACAAAGAGGAGAGAAATGAGGCCTGAATAGTGTCATATTTGCTTCTCCTCATTGTGGTTGTTAGTCTCTTAGATGAGTGCTACCTTACACAACCTAGATCAGGCCTGTTGGGAGGTATCAGAGGGTCAGCTGGCCCCTACATCCTGCTAATGCTGTCCTTCCTGACCAGAACTATGCATTTCCATCTCCCTCTTTGTCTGTACACCGTGTGTCGGAGGAGCAGAAGCAGAATTCTTTTTCATGGAGAGAATCTGTGTCCCACCCAAACTACAGGGACTGGAGGGAGGTGTTCTTTCACCTGCAGGTAGGTAGGTGACCAGAGCAAAGTAGATATTTCCCAGGAAACTTGGGTCCTTTGGCTAGGGTAGAGAGGTACTCCCCAAATTCTTTTTGACTATGCCTGTTGGTGGTTTTAGGTTGGAAGCATCTGCAGCTGGACAAAAGATAGTGGAATGTCTTAAAGAAGATCATGTTTTCTGTTATATTGTATCTGTAATTGTTATCGTATGCAGTGGCTCTCAACCTTTCTAATGTCGTGACCTCGCAATTCAGTTCCTCATGTTGTGGTGGCCCCAAACCAAAAAATAATTTTGGTGGCTACTTCAAAACTGTAATTTTGTTACAGTTATGATTTGGAATGGCTTTAGGCAACTCCTGTGTTTTGGTTGTTCGACCCCCGCCGGGGTCGCGACCCACAGGTTGAGAACCCGTGGTTTAGAGTGTGAGCTTCTCCTAAGAACGGCTGTGGCCTAAGGACTCGCTTATGGTGTATGTGCAGTCAGTGAATGTGCAAATTGCTCCTTGCAGCTAAGAGTGCTTTATCATTTTGTAAAAGTGTTTTATGCTTGCTATATCATTTGCTACGAAAAAGATTGTCTCACGCCTGCACTAATCCTGAGAAATAGATTGCGATCCTGATTTTACAGAGAAATTAAGGTGAATTTAATCATCACTCTAAAATTTTTTTCTAAAAAGACGAATAAAATTGTTTGCTAATTCAGTAGAGTTAAAACTGGAAATGCCCTTGGGATGGCACTAAGAAAGTGAGGTATTGATGGACACTGTGTTGGCTTGCATATGACTATGTCAATAGAAGATCCTAAGTGAAAGTAAAATATATCTTTCACTTATGCTCATAACTAAGCCCTCTCCTCTGAGTTTTATTCAGCAGCTGGAGGAGCGAGAGTAACTGAAGTGTTAGTGTCCCGGAGCTGGAAACATCATGCCAGCTTTCGCTTACTTTGATGAAAGATGCGCTACCACTGAATTGTTGACTTGACGTGGTATTTGGAGTGTCCTTGGCTCATGCAAATTAACTGTTTGACCTCCATCTGGATGCCTGACACAGCCCAAAGTGAGTGAATGCGGCTTGATTGTGATGATACCAAAGCAGTGTATGAAGTTTTTGCAAATCCATTTTTAACTAACATTTTAACTAAAACAAATGCAACCCGTTACATAAAAATATATGGTCTGTAAGTGTTGAAGTAATCACCAAACTGAATTCTGTTTACGTTGGGTTGGACAACCTTACATGAAAGCATAGGGAATCTTTAAATAAAGATTAAAAAGTTCAGAGAGATTTAGAATACTAGTTTAACATTTTAGTTAATTTCTTCAAAGTACTATATTTTATTCTGGGTTATGCTTAGAAGGTATCAGATATCTCTAAACAGTGCCTCACTGGACCTATTATGGTGATAGGTTGCAATGTTTGATATAGTTTTCTGTGATTGAATAACTTTAAAATCAAATTTATTTAGGTTTTGCCTGCTGTGCATATTTCACTATCATTTGAATGTCCCCTTGGACCTTGCAACTCTTAAAATTCAACTTGTTTCCCTATTATTATTTTTACTTTTGGTTAAGAACTTCTTCACTCTTCATCAAAGCCCAGCCCCAAGCTTTATTTATTCCACTTGTGTTTCCTACCAACTTGCAGGAGTTTATCTAGCTGAATATTTGCAGGCATGATAACCTACGTTTTCCCTATTACCACATCTTCTCTTCAGTTGGTTTTTTACCACCCCTCACCCAAAGCTTTACAATTATCTGTTTTCCCACTGACCAAAACAACTGCTGCAACATTGCTCTAAAATTAGATCCAAGCACAGGAGACTTGGAATTACGCAGAGTTGCTTTCACCTGGCTTCACAAAATAGCACGCCTAGAAGTGGAACGTGCTTGTTAAACTGTATGCCTGCAGATAAACAAATTTCTCGTGGATTAAAAACTCAGGACTGAGTTTGCATTTTTTTCTTTAAAGTCTTTGCTTGGTGCAACATCGACTGCTTCTTGCTTCCTGTGCCACTTCTAAAATGATGCTGTTACTTCCCCCAAGACAAAGTAGCAGATTAGTTTAGTGCAGATTGTTACAAATATTAGCCTCGCAGTCTGGAAAGCTGCAGCTCAGGCATCGGATCTAACGCAGACCTGCTACACTGTGTACGGTCTTACACATTTAGCCTTTGGTCTGATTCATTGTGGGCATCTCTCCCTTTCCTCCTTTAACTTAAAAAGAAAGCACAATAAAGGAAGCAACTAGATTTGTAAACCAAAATCTACTTACTAATAAATACAGTGCCCCAGGATACAGAATAACCAAACAAACCCTTGCCTTGAATACTCATCCATAAGGTTACAGTATTTTTCCTTAGGTTTTTGTGAAACTTGAAGTAGAAAAAAATACAAAAGGGATAAGAGAGTCAGACATATAGCTCAGAGGCACAGTGCCTGCCTGGTGAGCATGATGTCCTGAGTTCGATTCCCAGTACCAGAAAAAAAAAAAAAAAAAAAAAAAAAGGTGATTGGAATTCATGACATATTTGAATACAGAACAGGTTTTAGATTCTAAATCTTCCATTTCACATGTCTACAAGTTACATAAAATCTTGTACTTGGTTTTAGAAACTTTATGATTGGGTTTATAGTACCTATAGTGTGAAATGTAACTGCTAATATAAAATCCAACAAAAACTTATTTACAGTAAGCTCTATATCAGAATAAACTAAGTGGCTCACATACATTTGCCTTGTCATTTTGCCTTTCAGCAACATTGCTCAGTAGGTTCTGGAATGATCAAAATAAAGAAATTTAATCATGTCTTGCCCAAACTTACTAAAGCACACTTTAGCAAAGAAACATGAGTCTTAACTTTCACACACACCATGTGTTAACCGTATACCACTTTCCTTCTCTTCCATTTGCATATTTATAATATGCGTAGCTGTCTTAGCCACATTCTCATTATTGAACAAATACCCACAGTCAAAGAGGAAAGGTTAGTATTGGTCCCTGGTTATGTCCATCACCAGCAGCCTCCAAGACGAACAGTATGGTGGAAGGACAGCTGCTCACAGCGAGGCAAGCGGGAGTCAGGGGAGAAAAAGAAGGAATACGGCGGGAGGGAGGAGGGGAGGAGGGGAGGGGGAACGGGGCGATACTCTTCAAGGTGGTGTCTGCAGTGTCTGACCTTCTCCAACTGGTCCACTGCCCCAAGCGCGTTCAGCTCTGATTCATCAGCAGGGCATCCACTGGTGAGGCTAGCTCCCACCACAGGCACTTACCTTCCCAAATCCCCACTTCTGAGCACAAGGAGCTTTTTGGAAACGTTCTCAGTCCAAACTAATACATCATGAGCCTGGCACCCAGAAGATTCATGAGTATCTCTTTCTACAAAAAACACTTCATCCATCTGTAAGAGTTGTCAAGTCTTAAACAACCCAGCTTTCTTGGAAAGCCCAAGTCCAAAGTTTCCTTTGAGATGCAAGACAAACTCTCAGCTGAGCTCACCTGCAAAAAAATAAATAGATAAATAAATTAATGAAAGTTAAACTCTTTCAATATACAATGATATGGGATAAACATTCCCATTTCAAAAGGGAGAAATCAGGGCATTGAAAGGAATGGGAACAGAATGAGAAACCTAGCTGGGCAAACGTTTAAATCCTGTAGCTACAGGTATAGCATGTGGGACAAATAGTGAGATAAAAACTCCAGGGAGTAAGGGTGGCCCTTCCCTATATCCCTGCGGGTTGCAGCTTTCACCAGCATGACTGTTCGCACTGTTTCAAGCTTTTCTCGGATTTTCTATGTTCCTGACAACTGATTTCTGGAGCCCCCGATGTCCTTTCATCTTCCCTCTCACAGCTACATGCATTGCCTCTACAGGGTCACACTGCGTGGACTCCTGGGCCTTCTGAAATCTTGGGGAGAACTTCCCTGACCACACAGTTCTTGTATCTGCATGAAAACCAGAATTTCCTGGATGATGTCAAGATCTTCCACTAGCTCCCACGGGCCCTCTTGGATAATGGCTGCAGAGACCTCTGAGTGTCTGGATGGCTGAGCGCTGTCAGAGTCCCTTGGGGCTCTCTTCTCCAATGAAAGCCTTACAGATATGAGCCCTCAAGCCTGTAAAGGATGAGGCCTTGTTGATTTTTGAGATATGTCTAAGATGTCTTCCTCTTTCATGATGCAAGTGTTTGTCTTCTTTGTAATGTCAGTCTTTTCAGTAATGAAGCTCCCCTTGGGCCAAAGGTTCACAGACCCCATCTTTAACCTCTCCAGTGTTAGAGGTCCAAACTGTACAACAGTGCCTTTTCTGGACACTAGGAAAGTTTTTCAAGTTATTCAGTGCTGCTATTTTTGGTCTTACTTCCCATGGCAGACACAGTTAAAAACCGCCATGGCACAGCCTCGATATTTTGGCTGTCTTCACTTGTCCTCTGCCAGATTAAGGTGTCTGCTGCCTCAATTCCCAGTCTCCTTGACAAAGTCTCAAGACATGAGCTAAAAGTAGGTGCATTTTTGGCCAGGGCCTACTACATAAGTCTCAAGCCCAGTTCTTGATGGAATCTACAGCTGGCTGGCTCCAAGACAGGAAGACCTGATGGAAGGTCCAGGTAGCAGAGGGCTGCACGTGCTAAGGTGGCTGGGAGATGGAGAAGCCCCTTCAGGTCACACTGATAAGGACCTGCTCCTCAGAGGGGTCCTGCCACCTAGCAGCACACTCAGCTCTAAATCCATCAGTGGATGAGAGACTCATAAGTGCAGCCGCCCCACAATCCAATCTCCTTCCCATAACCTACCCCTGAGTGCATAAAGGTTCGTGGAAACATTCTTGTCCCAAACTATAATGATAGAGAAACCTTGGAATGAAAGTGGGGCTTTTGCTTGTTTTTGAGACTCACATAAAAGTAGCTCCATTAATACTTAAAAGAGCCGGGTGTGGTGGCACACACCTGTAATCCCAGCACTCGGGAGGCTGAGGCAGGAGGATTGGTGAGAGTTCGAGACCAGCCTGGGCTACAAAACTGAGCTCAAGACCAGCCTGAACTGCACAGTGAGATCCTGTCTCAAAAAGACAAAAAAAAAATACTTAAAAGTATTTTTAAGATGCTAAAAGTAGACAATAGAACAATCAATGAGAACATTTTAGAAAAAAGAAAAGCACGAAATAACTTCATGGAGGTGATACGTACTGACCAACAGGTGAGAGGCGAGGAAGTACTTTGGCCCAATACTAGGTCTATAGATTAAAAAATCATTGTAATAAATAAACATTTACATAGTTATTTCAATTGATTTTATACACCCTCTGTTATAAAGTTACTCAGTTCTTTATTAGGCATCAAATGTCTTTTTTCGCCAATAAAATCATCTTTGACTTGTATGCCTGATTTATTTCTATGAACATTTTCCTGGGAACTCTTTCACTTTAAAAGTGTTCAGTTCTTTGTTAACATCCTGATTTACATATCCCTGGTGTTGTTATAGTTGTAGGGACGAATTCAGGCATTCTACATAGCTTAGCTCACAGAGCTCATCTACTTCCTGCCATTCTCACAGTAATTCATTCCAAAGTTATTCCTTTGACCATGAATGAAAAAACCCCTGTTTCGGGCTGGAGTCAAAGCCTTTGTTTTGGTTGGCCATCGTTGTGGCTGGACTTAGGACTTGTTAGTTCCCCATAACTACAAATGCACCTTCGTGCCTTTGTTCTCATCATTTACCAAGTGGAAGACTGGAATTAACTCACTATAATTCCAATAACTTTTCATGACATTACATATGTAAATTCCTGATTATGTATTCATCTTCTAATCTGTTCCATTTATGCTCAGGTCTGGCTTTTGCAGTACCATACTGATTTTATCACAATAGCTCTGTAGTACAATTTCAAGTCAGGAATTGTAATTCCTCTTGTTTTGTCTTTGTTGCCCAAAATTGCCTTTGCTATTCTAGGTCTTTTTTGGTTCAAATAATTTTTTTTTCACCTTTGCGGAATCAGGGATTGAACTCAGCCACTTGTGCTTGCCACACAAGCACTTATTCCACTGAGCTATCTCCCAAGCCCCTGGTTCAAATAAATTTTAAGAATGTTTTCTGTAGATCTGTGAGGTATGTTGGTGTTTTGATAGATTGCCTAAAATTTCTATAACAATTTTGGGAGCATGGCCACCTTCACAATGTTGGCTCTTCTTGTCCAGGAACAAGGCATATTTTTCCATTTTCTAAAATCATCCTCCATTTCCTTTTTTAAACAGGTATAATTTTCACTGTGCAGATATTTTACTTCCTAAGTATTTCATTTGTTTTGGGTGCTATTGTGAAGGATATTATTTCTTTAATATCTCTCTCAACGAGTTTGCAATCTGTACAAAGGAATGCTGTTGATTTTTTGGTGTTGACTTTGTATATTAATTCTAGGGGCTTCTTGGTGGAATTTTCTGGTTCTTCCAATTAGATTATCATGTCATTTGTAAATAATAATAATTTAACTTCTTCTTTATCTATTCTTATTCCTTTTAATTCTCCCTTTTGTCTAATGGCTCTAGCTAGTGATTCCAGAACTATATTGAATAGGAGTGATGACAGGACATTCTTTTCTTGTACCTGATTTGAGAGTAAAAGCTTTCAGTTTTCTCCATTTAGAATTGTGTTGGCTGCTGGTTTTTCATAGATTTTTTTTTTTTTTGGTCAGGTTGAGCTATAGGGTATCTTTTCCAATTTTCTGTTGGACTTTGATCATGAGTGGTAATGGACTTTGTCAAAAGACTTTTCTTCATTTATTGCTATGATCATATTTTTGGGGAGTTTTGGTTCATTTGATACAGTGTATTACATTCATAGATTTGCATATGTTGAGCCATCTTTGTATCCCTGAGATCCTACCTGATTGTGGTGTATAATGTCCTTGATGATTTGCTGTATTCTATGCCAGTATTGTATTGAGGATATTTCTGTCTATATTCATGAGGGAGATCAGCCCATAATTCTCAGTTTTGGTCAGACCTTTCTCCAGTATAATGTTTGTGTCCAGAAATGGTCTTGGGAGTATTGTTTTCTTTTTAAATTCATTGAAGAATTTGAGGAGTATTGGGATTAAATTTTTTGTAGAATTCAGATGTGAATACATCAGGACCTGGGCTTTTCTTTGATGGTAGGTTTTTTTTTTTTATTTCATTTTAAATTTCACTGGCTTATATTGGGTTATTCAGAGTTTTTCTATCATCTTGATTCTGTTTGGCAATTTGTATCTATCTAGGAATTTGTCCATTTCTTCTGTGTCTTCAATCCCGTGAGAGTAAAAATTTTGAAAATAGCTACTAATGAGCTATATTTCCACATGATCTATGGTCAGTTCTCCCTTTTCATTCCTTATTACTTGAATTTGAAGGTTTTTTACCCATCTTTTTGAGGAGGTTGGCTATGGGCTTATCAATTTTATTTACTCTTTCAGAGAACTAGCTTCTGGTTTTATTAATTCTTTATATGACTTTCTTTGTCTCAATCGCATTAGTTTTGGGACTAGTCTTTATAATTTCCTCCAGTCTTTGGGTTTTGAGCTTGGTTTGTTCTTCTTATTTTAGATGCTTTAGGATATTTATTTATTCTCTCCCTGTTTTCCTAACGTGTGAGTTCATAGCTGTAAATTTCCTCTGAGAACTGTTTCCACTGCTTCCCACAAGCTCCAGTAAGTTGTGTTTGCCTTTTCATTGGATTGTAGATATTGCTTATTTTCTTGCTTAATTTCATCTGTAACTCATTGATTATTGAGTAAAGTATTATTTAATTTCCATATCTTTATGTGTTTTTTTTGTGATTTCTTTTGTAATTAATTTCCAGTTTGATTGCATTGTGGTCAGATAATATGCATGGGATAATTTCTGTTTTCTTGTATATACTTAAGCATGATCTTTGGACTAGTATGTGATCCATTTTGTAAGACATCCCATGTGGAGCTGAAAAGAATGTGATTTCATATGTTGGGTGAAGCACTTTGCGTAAGTCCACTAAGGCGGGTTGTTCAAAGGTTTGGTTCAGTTCATCTACCTCTTTGCTAATTTTGTTGTCTGTTTGACCTATCCTTTTGAGATTAGGAGGTGTTAAGGTCCCCTGTTAAGTTTGTGATATTGGTTATTAGCTTTTTCATGTTGTTTAATATTCATCTTGTATAATTTAGTGCTCACATATTTGATACATGCAAATTTATGATTGCTATCTCTTTCTCTTGAATTTTTCCCCTAACTAGTATATAGTGATCTTCTTTATCTTGTTTGATTATTCTTGGTTGAAGTTCAGATTATCTGTGAACAGTATTGCTACCCCTGCTTTTTTCTAACGTCCTGGGGCATGCTGTATTTTTTTTTCCATCCATTGACTTTGAACTTATGAATTTCTTTATAGATTAAATGTGTTTCTTGTATATAGCACATCATTGGATTTTGTATTTTAATCCATTCTGCCAGTCTATTTCTTTTAATTGGTGAATTGAGTCCATTTACATTGATGGTTACGATTAACGTGTTGACTTATGTTTGTTATATTATTTTCCTGCTGTTGGTCCCTTAATTGTCTTCTGTGTTTAATTGTTTGCTGTGTCTTGTGGGTTCTTTCTATTGTCATTCTTGGAATTCTGTGTTTGTCGATCCCTTTCTACAATAACTGTTAGTACTTTTGCTGTCATCATGAATTTCTTTAACTGTTCTTTGCCATGAAGCATTTCACTTTTCCATGAAACTTGAGAGCTTTGCAGTCTGGGTTGGAATTCGTATTCTTTTAGGACTTAAAATACTTCACTCTATGCTTTTCTTGACTTGATGGTTTGTGAGGAAAAATCTGCTGTTATTAGTGTGTGTGTGTGTGTGTGTGTGTGTGTGTGTGTGTTTGAGACAGGGCCTTACTATGCATTTCAGGCTGGCATTGAGCTCATTTTGTAGCCCAGGCTGGTCTCGAACTTGTATCAATCCTCCTGCTTCAGCCTCCCAAGTGCTGGGATTATAGGCATGCACCACCATGCCTGGCTGTCTGCTGTTATTCTTTACGTGTGTTCTATTTTCCGTCTCTAGTGGCTTTTATTTTCTATTTTTATTTTATTTTATTTATTTTATTTTTTGTCTTTTTGAGGCAGGGTCTCACTATGCAGTTCAGGCTGGCCTTGAGCTCACTTTTGTAGCC
>PVJA010002403.1:63786-107593 GCA_004027025.1 Myocastor coypus | reverse complement strand
TTCTTCTTCTTCTTCTTCTTCTTCTTCTTCTTCTTCTTCTTCTTCTTCTTCTTTTTCTTCTTTCTCTTCTTCCTCTTTCTTTCAAGCCCTCTTACTACTAAGTGATACCTACTGCTTTCATACACAGCTATCATTTCGCTGAGCTTGGCTTTATCCTTTTCACCAGACATTGCTTAACCCACTGGGTTCTGTGTCTCCAACTTTTATTTCCTCCCCACTCCCACCCTCCAGATTCCAGTGACTAACATCCACCCAGTGCTTACATTTTAGCTTTGGTAGCATGAGTACTCCCAATCAGCTTCAAGCCAACAGTGATATTCAACTAAAGAGAACCATAGACACCATTTAATCCAACTCCTTCATTTGCATATGAGGAAAAGAAGTCCTCATCTTCTGGGAAGTACAGCCCAGTTAGAGGAAGAACCAAGACCACAAATCACTTCTGCCCCATCCCCCATGGCTCTCTCTCCTTACCAACTCTGAATTAGTCATTTTCCTATTGCTGGGACAAGATAGGTTACAGACATAATTTTAGAGTAAGACATAATTTTGGCTCACATTTCAGAGGACTCAGTCTGTAGTTCGTTGGCTCTCAGGCAGAAACAGCATGACTAAGAGATACAGAAAAAGAGGCTGCTCAACCCAGGAAGTGGGTGGGTTAGGAAGAGAGACAGAGACACAAGGAGAGAGACAGAAAGAGAGGGAGAGAGACAGACAGACAGAGAGAGATAGAGATAGACAGAGACACAGATAGAGAAAAAGACATATATATAGAGACAGAGACATAGAGAGACAGAGAAAGAGAGAGACAGAGACAGATACAGAGACAGCGAGAGAGACAGAGAAACAGAGATGGAGACAGAGTCAGAGATGGAGAGAGACAGAGACAGAGAGAGAGACAGAGACAGGCAGAGACAGATAGAGAGAGAGAGATCCAGGGAAAAATACAATGCCAGGCCATGCCTCAGGGACCTGTCTCCACCCTAGACACACAAGACTTTGGGGGCACATTTTAGATCTAAAAGATGTCTTTTCACTGCAACAAGAAACAAAGTAGTAAATTAAACATAGTTGTCTGTCAGTATCTGTAAGGACCAATATCCCAAGTACATCAAAATCCAAAACTCGAGTCTCTTAGGTAAAATGGCAAAATTTATGCCTATAATCTATCCACATCCTTTAATATACTTTATGCCACCAGTAGCTTATGCATAACAGCTAATACAATGTAAATGTCATGTAAGTTACTGTTGTATTACATAATGCCAAGAAAAAAATCTGCACATGGTCAAAATGGAAGCAATTTTCCTTTAAATCCCTTTCTTGGCTGGTGGTTTGGATTCTTGGACATAAAACCTAGGAATATTGAGGGTCTAGCTACCATTAATTTGTGTATTACATAATCAGTAAGTAATCCAGAAAAAAGCAGGTCAATCATTAGAATGGATTAAAATTGAGCCTCTGAAAATAACATATGAGCAAATGTTCAAAATCATTGATCATTTAATAGATGAAGTTGAAACACCAGTGAGGTTCCATCTCACTCCAGAAAGAATGCATATCATTAAGAAATCAACCAATAACAAGTGTGCATGGGGCTGCGGGGGGAAAAGGAACGCTTCTCCAATGTTAGTAGAAGTATACACTGGTGCAATGATTCAAAAGAATAGGATTAGAAGTTATATTCAACCCAGCTATTCTCTTTCTGAGAATCTTCTTGGAAGAATTAAAAAGATCATCCCACAGTGATATATGTGTACCAAGGTTTATAGGAGCATAATTTGTAATGCCAAATCTTAGAAACAACCCAAATGCTCATTAAACAAGGACTTGACTTTATACAGTAAAGTATACTCAGTCATACAAAAGACTAAACTTGAGACATTTATAGAGAAATAGGTGTGACTTGAGATTACGCTCTTAAGTGAAATAAATCAGACTCATATGTGTAAACCTCAAACTGTCTTCTTGGTGCGAAAAACTGAAAAAAAGTACCAAATGTACAATAGATATTGTTAAATAGGAAGAAATTGTTCAAGAAGAAAGAGGAACTAGAGTATGGCAAAGAGGAAAAAAAAGGGAAAAAGAAAAAAAAAAACCTCAAATACAAGATAGTTATACTATCATTTTGTTTAGTTCATTGACAAGAAAGTCTTGTGCCAATATCACTCAGAGAAATTTTTATGCCCATACCTAGTACTATGAGTAACTACTTTGAGGATAGCAGTACACAGTGTATGAATTATTTTATTCTCCCATTTTTCTCATGAAATTTTATTTCTTTTCCACTAAATAAAAACATCAAGCCTCTAAAAATTGCTCAAATGTGGCTTCAAGTTCTGGTTCTTTCATTATCCATAAGATCCTAAGCAAGTGACTGAATCCCATGTCTTTGTCTGTAAAATGGCGGTCATAGGTCAAGGTACTGACCTGGGATTTTGCAGATATAATCTGATGATTTCTATACAGCCTTGTACATAGCATGGGATGCAGACCCTAACTCTGGCTACATGCATGAAGTACTGAGCCACTTAACAGGGACTTTAGCACCTCACATCCATGAGGATAGCCACAGGGAGGAGAGGAATAACAGAGCTGTGAGCCATTGGATCTGTGATAGAAGGTTAGGGCGTGGCTAGGGCTGGCTGGGAAAGGAGGTGATAAGAGCTGAGAAAGCCTGTTTACAGCAGCTCTCAGGACTCTGCCTGTGGGCTTCTCATGTGAACTCTAGCAGGCTTTCAAGAGGATGGCTGGACGTGAGGCATATGAAAAGGAGACAGTGGCTACTATGGGTCCTCATGGTAACCCCCACACCACTGTAGGGTGTGTTCTGCCCTGTGCCCTCCACTCACCCAAACTCATTCTGCAGAGCCTATTTTCCCCCTACCTTTTTTATTTTTCCTATTTATAATAAATGTGGAATTTTGCTACAGTGCATGATTGTTTCATTTGGTTCTTTGTTCAGGACCAAGCGGACCTGAAAATCACCTTTGAAAAGAGACTCCAAGGGCCTGCGAGATAGCTCAGTGGATTAAGCACCTGCTTTGGCAAGCACGGGGATCAGGGTTTGATACCCAGTTCAGCATGCCATGTTGACCCTGCCCCTGGGGCACACTAAGCTGGTGACTGAGCTTGGGCATGGTGGCGCACCTCTGTAATTCCAGCGCTGGGGAGGATCACTAGGAGTCTGAGCTGCACAACAAGACCTTGTACCAAATACATAAAAATGAAAACAAAAAGAGAACCCAGGACCCTAGAATCTAGTGTCAGAACCCCTGCTCACTCTTGGTAAGGATTTAAAATGTGCATTTGCTATATAGAAAACATGATTCAACAGTCCACTTCTGGTTATGAACTCCAAAGGATTTAAAGTAGGGTCTCAGTAATGTTTACACAGTAATATCCATGGCACCATTATACACAATATCTGAGGGGTGGAATCAATCCAAGTGTTCACTGATATACAAGCTGTGGTCTTTACACACAAGGGAATATTACCCAACCTCCATAAGGAAGACACAGTTCTGACAGAAAGCATAATGGACTTCTCCAATGCTATGGTGGACTCTGAGGCCTCCTCTTTTTGTGCTGTACCAACACATGTGAGATAAAACTGGTATTGTCTCTCAATGCTCAGTTTCCAATTCTTGCATTAGCAATAGAATTTTACTGGATTTCTCAGCTTCTGACTCAAAGGTGAGGTCATAGGACTGAGTGCTGGCTGACAGAATAAGGATGGAAGCAGTGCTCGCTGTGCTTTTACACCATGTGCTTCTCTATCTCTTTCCCCTTCCCAGAGGCCAGTGAACAGTGAAAGGTGGAAAACAAAAAATCCATTGTTCCTGAAGATTAAAGCCATTCTGAAAATGGCAGAGCCTGAACTGATATCTCAAGAAAGGCACAATACCTAGGATCTCTTTGTCACAATCCATCAGCCTAGATCTAATTAATATATTAGCGCTTGGCTTTCACACTGTTTTGGCTGCTTCAGAAGGTCAGGATATACGATTTGCCTTCAGTTTTGTGTTTGTTTTCCACACAGAAAAAGAAGTGACAGTGAAAAAGCACAATACCTATGTGAGTCAGGCATGTCCCCACGTATCCCTGTCAGTTATTGTGGAGGACCGCCTGAGCAGCTCTCCTTGAAAGAAAAGCAACTGTCTCCATTTTGACTGAGCCTGACCCTATTCCCTTGTACTGAAATGTACAGAGCTGGCTAGGACTTCTCATTATCCTCTCAGTTGGCCTTAAGCAGTCTGTATTGGTCTAGCCGAGGTGCTGGTGGTAATTTTTGAAGATGGCACATGTGTTTCCCTGATGACAGGATGAAGAGCCAATGCTCCACAGTGTCAGCTGGGATCGAGCCTCGAGATAGAGGCTATGACTTCCTGGGGCTTGAAAAGATTACACATCAGAGCTGAAGTTCCAGACCCCCAAAATATTAGATATCACAATAGCATAATGCAAATTACTTCTTTTGCATATCTCTAAATATGGCAGAGGTGAATGCAGGCCTCCTTCCTAGACCAGCTCATAGTGCTCACCTTCTTCCCACAATCCCCTTCAATGCCTACCACCTTCCCACAACTCCCTTCATTGCTGACCTTCTTCCCACAATTCCCTTTCGCAAGCCACTCCTTCTTCTCCAATGAATAAAACCTGAGTGCAGCCCTGGGTCGCCCTCTTGGTTGTGGAAAGCCATCTTCATGGCGGGACTTAGGACCCTTTGGCTCCCCAATAATCATGTATATAGTCTTACTGTCTTTGTTATCGCCATGGGTTGCACTGGGAGTGGTAGATTGGAATTAACTTGGTGGAATTCCAATAACGTGGTTTTAGGATTGTACATTTAGACTTCTTAGGCCGAGATGAGAGTCAAGAAGGGACTCCGACAAGTTATGCATAAAGTTCATTAGGCCTGTATTTCCTGGCCACTCTTAGTATAAGGAAGTCTAGGTATATATATATTTTTTTTTCCTTTCTCCTATTAGCACTTAGGTACAACTTTAGCCTTTTTTGTTTGTTTGTTTGTTTGTTTTGTTTTGGTTTTTTGGGTCTTACTATGCTGTATGCTATTCAGGCTAAACTCAAATGAACCTATGATCCTTCACCCTCAGTAATGGTACTGTGAGCCACCAACATCTGGCTGAAAGTGTAATTCTTAAACCAGAAGTTCTCATCTCATGCCTTTGGACTATAAATGAATAAATGGATGACCTGGGCTGATAGAGGACCTACCTGGGCATGACTCATCCAGATGGCTGACACTGTCAACAGTTCTACAAAGCACTGTATATGGTTACAAAGTTAATCCTGAGGGGATCTAACTGACCTTGGAAGATACAAAGGTACATGTTTTGTTATACAGGTCTCGTTTTAACTTGTCCTTAACCACCCAGCAGAAAAGTTTAACTATGAGGCATAAAACATAAAGCTAGATTAGTATGCTGAGCTGTAAAAGGCTCAAATCAACAGCTTCCAACATTGCCAGTTTCACCAGTAACCCACTGCAGTTATGGAACATTGGACTATGTATACAACTACTTTCTCTCTCTCTCTTTTTTTTTTTTTGTCTTTTTTTGAGACAGGGTCTCGCTATGCAGTTCAGGCTGGCCTTCAGCTCACTTTGGTAGCCCAGGCTGATCTCAAACTCACACCACCACGCCCAGCTCACAACTACTTTCTCTTAGCTCAAAGAGAAGAACTTTTTTGTACCAATATGATTAGAAAATTTATCACGTCTACACCCTGTGCTCTGTATAACCACTATCAGGACAACAATATGCATCGTATCAATTATTGCGAATGTACTACCAACGTGTTTTGAAACTGTCATATTGTTATTTCTTATTAAAAGTAATAAAAAAGAAGAAAAAAATAAATGAATGAACGTATAGAACCAGATCAACTATATATAAAGAATAAATATAGTAACTAAAAAGCAGTTTAAAAAATAAAAGCTGGATTTCAAAGTATTAAAGAAAAAGAATACATTGAGCATAGAATATGTATAAGCAGTTCAGAGGAATGCTTCTTCTCATTTCAGAAATGTTCTAGCTATCAGCTATCATTACAACATGTGTATATTTTTCAGCACTGCTCAAAGGTTACATTTCGTAAGTTTGTGGTAGATTTGGTAAGAACATAGGGTGGGCTTATTTTTAGCATTCTCTGCAAACATATTTCTCTGTCATCAGAATCAGAATTGTACCATCTGTGCATTATGCAATTCTATATCCTTTTTAAAAAATTTACAGTCAGGATCTCATTATGCAGTCCAGATTGGCCTTGAACTCACTATGTCTCCCACACTGGCCTCATACTTGAAGTGATCCTCTTACCTCAGCCTCTCCATTGCTGGGATTACAGATATGCAACACCATGTCTGACCACCCATATTATTTTGTGCTCAGGAGAATTACCTGCATCTTTAAAGCTGCCTGAATCCCTTCCTTCCTTCCTTCCTTCCTTCCTTCCTTCCTTCCTTCCTTCCTTCCCTCCTTCCTTCTTTCTTCAAGCGGTTCTGGGGATCACATAAGCACTTGGAATATATAAACACAAAAATAAACTTCTCTGCGTGTGATCAACTATATTCTACCCAGAGGAGCCAAATAATAAAAATAAACAATAGACTAGTAAACTATGCAGTATGTGTGAAGATTATAAATGCAAGGGTAAAAAAATATTAAAGAAATAATTAGAATAAGGGCAATCAACCCCAGCGCAGGCTGAGTGGGCCATAAAAAAAAAAAAAAGAATAAGGGCAATCAAGAAAGAGGATCTCAAAGAGGGATAAAGGGTGGCTGTGACTATAAAAAAAGAAGAAGCTTTTTTGAGATGACAATATTTGAAATGATGAAAGAATTCCGTGAACCTGAGAAGGAAGCCTGGAAGCAGAGGAACAAGGGCAAAGGCTTTACTTGAGAGGCCTTCCTGGACAGCTCAGAAATGATCAGGGAGGCCAGTGGACTGAAACCGAGGAAGGCTTCACGTGGGAGAAGACACTTTAAGTTGACTTTGAAGAACGTTCTTCTTAGAAATTCCAGGAAATGAAAACTGTCTGTCTGTCTGTCTGCCTACTGGAACAGACACACCCGCCCTACCTGCTAGGTCACAGTCCTTTAGTTACATACTCAGTCATTCTTTCTGCCCCAGTCTCATGCTTCCATTCCATCTCACCACACCTAGGTCTATGCCCCCCCATACTACCCATTAAAAAAAAGGGCTAACTCAATAAGCTATACTCAGACTCCTTTGCAGTTACTCTAGAGATCCCCTCTGGAAGCTCTAGGAGGTCCTGCCTGGCAACCCCAAATTCATACTGTGTTCATTCTTGGGTTGTCACCATTACTTAACAGATGCACTGCTTACCAGAATAAAATCAAGGGATAAATAAATTAATAGCCATTGAGTACACAGCTAAAAATAGCACATTCTACAGCGGCAGAAATTTCTATAGACAACGGGTTTCCACATGATAAAAAGTCCTTACTGAAAAAGAATGATGGGTGTTGTTATTTATTAGTACAACCATATAGTGACTGCATGAATCTGTTTTACAAATATTACCATCTACCACTTCTTCTGCATTTTCTAATTTTTACTGCTACCTGTTTGCAACATACTATGATTATAGTTCTCATGAGAAGTTGATACCCATCTTAATTCTTAATTCTGTTTTTCATTCTGTTTTCCTTCTGTCCCTTCCCTCCCTTTACCTACCTTTTCTTTTTTTTTTTTTTTTTTTTTTTTTTTTTTTTTTTTTTTTTTTTTTTTGGTACTAGGGATACTGACCTTGTGCTTGGCACACAGGTGCTTATGCTACTGAGCTTGATTCCCAGCTAATACCATCTTTTAATTTTTCAATTTTTCAGTTTTGTTATAAATATTTCTAGATGATGAATTAAATTTTAAATTTTGCACATAGATATTTTAGTATTGTATATCTCATTTTTATTTCTTATGATTCAAATTTTCATTGTATACCTCTGCACTATATGTATGCATGAACAGATTTATGTTTTTAGTATCCTCTCTTTATCTTTTTTTTTTTTTTTCTCCCCACGCCAGACTTTGAGTTTTATTATCAAGCTGCTCAAGCCTTGCGGCCAAATTTTTGCAGAGGATACAGCCACTCCTTCCGCTGCTGCTTCTTGGTCTTCAGGTTCTCCTCACGCTTGTTGAGCCAGCAGAGCATGGCTCGTATCTTCTTGGGCCACAGGTCCAGGCGCTTGTACTTCTTTCCCTAGTAATATTCCTGAGGTTTTCTTTCTGGGTCTGATTGATGACAGTAAGAACACAAGTGATGAATTTGTGGACAACTCGGATCTTGGAGAGCTTGGACGCCGCACTGCCCATCACTTGGGCGACACACAGCTGTGACAGCTCCACCTTCACGTCATCTGGCTGTTTCAACAATTCTTCTTTCTTCTAGCCCTGAAGGCCCTGAGCCTTAATCTTGGCCATATTACAAAAGAAGCCACCACCACGGCTTGCTCAGACAGGAAACTCTCTTTATCTTGAATTTTTGCTTATACTTGATTACTTGATTATTTGTTTATTCCTTTGACTTTCCCATCAGAGCAGTATAGTTTTCATTGTAAAGGTCTTTTAATTCTTTTTAATTTAGGTTAATTCTAAGAATGAAATCTTTTCTGATGCTGTTATGAATGGCATTAATTTTTCCAATTCCTTTCTCAGTGAGTTCATTCATTATCAGTGTACAGAAATGCTATTGACTTTTTTGTGTTGGTTTTGTATCCTACTACACGACTAAGTTTGATGATCTCTTCTAGAAGTCTTTTGGTGGACTACCCCTCGATGATATTGTGGGTGGTATTACCTTGTGCATATATACTACATGTACTTCATCCATTCATCCTAAGTGATGGGTACTTAAGTTGACTCTATCTCTTAGCTACTGTGACTAGTGCTACAATAAACACAACAGTGTACACATCTCTTCAACATGCTTTTTTCATTGTCTTTGGATATATACCCAGAAGTGGGATTTCAGAAGCATATGGCAATTTTATTTTTACTTTCTCAAGAATCACCATACTGATTTCCAAAATGGATGTACTAACTTACTTTTCTGCCAACAGATAACATCACTTAATTTTAAGAACTGTATCATTTTAATAATGGTATTATAGGATAAAAGCACACTGCATATTCCTGTTAGCTGTGCACATTAACGTATCTTTTTTAAATCCCAGAAACCATCAATTACATAGAAAAAGATATTTTTAGACTAGATAACATATGGTATTCAAAAAGTTCTTTTCACTCTTGTTGCCTAAACTGCCTTATTCTTATGTAAGTATGTGCACATGGGTTCACAAATCAAAAGATATCGTATTTTATCCCAGTTCCCTTTGACAACCCATACTATACACCTTGAACAAAAAATACAGTTCAATAAATACAATTCCACAGAACCATAGCAAAGTAGTAACCTCAGCTGGACACAATCTGGCTTTCCTAGGGTCCTGGTAGCCTTTTACTGTCCTGAGTTAGACCTAAGTAACTTGTTAAGCACTTGTGTTTGGGTATGTCAAGTTCCTAAAACCTTCAGAAACACAAGGAAAGAAGGTCCTTCCTCAGAAAAACCCATCTCACCATGCTGTGCATGCCTGCAGCTGCTTGTGTATCTCAAAGAGAGGAAGCAGAACTGTAGGACAGAGCATGTACGTGTCAGTGCATGGACCCTGGGGGCAGGCACCATGAGTCACTGTTTATTCTTCTCAGCTCCTCTAGAGCTTTCCAGAGCCTTTCCTAGAGTTGCTGGAGAAACCAGAAGACCCAGCAAGATGGGGAATGGAGCTGCACTGCTAAGAGGGTTTCCTGCCATGCAGGTGTAGTCCTGAGCCAGATTGGGAAGAGTATCAGGAGTTACCGAGGGCAGTTCCTTCCAGGGACACCACAGCCTTTGGTCTCTCGGTGTCCACCTGCATGTGATAGTCTTCCCTCTTTCCTGCACAGAATAACTCAGGGTGTTCTGGTAGAGTCTATTCTCACATATGATGGAATTCACTTGAACTCGAGGCTGCTTTGCTTGAAAAAATCATTTTAGAAAAGACAAACAGGAATGAAGGGTCTTTCTAGGCCTTACCAGGAGAACAAGGCTTAGATTTAAGTCCATGGCAGACAATACTACAAAAATTCAGACCACTGCAGAAAAAAGATCATCTGCATTTGTGTGAGTGTGTGTGTGTTTCAAAGAGCCACAACCACACCCATCAGCCACGATTGACCTGCGACTGAAGAAGATCAAAAGACAAAAATGACATATCCATCTCAAAAGGGTTCTGTACTGCCCAAAAGAGTGAAGCCCTTGGGCTCATTGGTCACCCTTCCCACACCCTTACAGGTAGACACCTAGTCTTCTGTGTCCTCTGAAGATCTTCAGAGTGCAACTAGAAAGCACCTGGAAGTCGCTGTATTTATCATGGCTACTCAAGATCTGGAGTCTGCCATCACCAGACTGCTGAGATCCATGGAGTTGCACCAGATGCAACTCACTTGTTGGCTCCATGTGGAATTCAGCCTCAGGAACTGTGGGCTTCTAAGCTCAGTTAGTGGCATGAAGGTGCCACCATGTCATTGTAATGCTGGCTGATAATCTTGAACTTTTCTCCTGCAGGGAACTTCAGAAGAGTTACTGACTTCTCCAGTATCTTCTTCACTACCAATGAGGTTGGGCCGCTTTGTGAAATTGCATTCCACATAGTCCAGAGGGAAAAGATGATTAAACTGTTGTTGACAATTGCCTCACCTCTGGGCTCAGTCAGGTTGCCATGTTGGAAGACTCAGAATGTTGGCTATGGAGTGGGTGTGTTAGTGCACACCTATAATTCCACTATTCTGGGAAGATGAGGCAGGAGGAATAAATTTGAATCCATCTTGGACAATTTAGTGGCTTAAACCTAGTCTCAATTTAAAAAAAAAAAAAAAAAAAAAAAGTAAGAAAGGGCTAGGGATTTATCTGTACAAATGCCCTGTGTTCAATCCTCAGTCCAAAAAGGAAAAAGCAAAAGATGAATATAAGCAGGAATTAGCAATGGTAATGTGACTCCAAGTATTGTGGCAATATTTAAAATCTTCCTGCTAGGATATTTAGGGATCACTTTACATTTCGTTCCTGTTGGAATCACTGTTCCCCTCCCCAGGGTTTGAGTTTCTTGTATGGAAACTCCAGGGAAGACAGATCCCAGCTCTGGCCTACTGGACCCCTTTTTATCCATAGTCCTAGAGTTTAAAACTCATATGGAGCTAGGGATATGGCTCAGTGGTAGAATTCTTGCCTTATATGTACAAGGCCCTGGGCTAGATTATCAACACCAAAAATAAACGAACAATAGCAACAATAAAACTCACATGATTTATCTCCTGATTGCTTCTCTCCATAACTGGGGTTTTGCAGTTAAGGTGTCTCAGTGGTATAGAGCAGCAGTGGTGAACTTATGCCATGTGTGTGAAGTGGGCCCAAAGAGCCCTCCTTGTGAGCCAAGTTGCCCCAGCATCACCTCAGTGCCTGAGTATCCACTAACAGCACCACACGAGGCCATGCACATGCTCAGAAAGGCACGAGGTGATGACCTCATGATCTGTGACTCCTTGGCCAAGACTCATCAGTGCTTTGGCAGGGTTGCTCAGTGTTCAGGTTGAATGGCAGTGTTGACCCTTTGAAATAAGTGAGTTTGGGGTTGTAGCTTGGGCACTTGGTCTCTAAAAAGGTCACTACCACTGGTATAGAGTATAAGAACCGTAGCTGTCCAACAGGGCACTTGCTCATAGTCCTGATTGTACTTTATGGAGAAGTACACCTTGGAGAAGCTCTTGATTTCTCTAGGTTCTCCTGTTTCCTTTTTAAGGAACAAAAATGGAAAGGCTTTCATGTTTCTGTTAACATGAGCATTCACAATGTCACTGTGTTCTACTGTATTTGCCTGAAAATAAGACCTAATTGGACAGACCTCACTGGAGCTAACTTTAGCTTCTCACTACCATGAGATGCACAGTGCTGTGCAGAAGACGATACCTCACTCTTCTCTCACTCAGTGACTACTTCGTAATAGCAGGTAAGGCTCATTAGCACTGGTGTTTTCTTTTCTTCCTTGTTAAGTTTTCTTTTTGGACAAATGAACTATATCTCAGATTTTTCTTCTCTTCTTCCTTCTTCATCCTTTAACCTGTTAGTGCCATACCAGTCCCTGCCAGTGGCACACTGAGACAGCAATTGAGACTGGGCATGGTGGTGCCACCTGTAATCCTAGTACTTGGGAAGCTGAAAACAGGAGAATCACTATGAGTCTGATCTGTGTAGTGAGACCCTGTAGACCCTGAACTAAATACACAGAAAAAAAAAATTTAGATCCTCCTATTTATTATACAAAAGAAACCTGAGTGATTTACAGTGAATAAAGAACAAAACTACCAACAAAACTAGTGCTGCTGATTCCAAGTAAGTGGTAGGAATTAAGTGGACTCCTCTCCTCTCCTCTCCTCTCCTCTCCTCTCCTCTCCTCTCCTCTCCTCTCCTCTCCTTCCGCCCTCCCTCCCTCTCCTCTCCTTTCTTCTTTCTTCTCTCCTTCCCTCCCCTCCCCTCCCCTTTCCTCTCTCCTTACCTTTTCTTCCCTCACCTCCCATCCCTTCCCTTCTCATCTCTCCTCCTTCCCTTCCTTTCCCTTCTGTTCATCACTCTTTCTCTCCTGCTTGTCCATCTTCCTCTGCCTCTCCCCACTCCTTCTCCTCCTTTTCCTTCTCGTAGTTCTCTCCCTCAACCCTCCTTCTTCCCAGTGCAAACGGATGCATAAAAGACTCTGGTTAGGGGGGCTAGGAAAATAGCTCAGTAGACTAAGTGCTTGCCTTGCAAGGGCAAGGGCCTGACTTCAGTCCCCAGTCACCCCCCCACACACACACACAAAAAGAGAAAAAGACTGGTTAGGTACACACACACACACACACACACACACACACACACACAAAGAGAAAAAGACTGGTTAGGTACACACACACACACACAAATGTTATATACATTTTGCAGCTTCATTTCTACTTCTCAAATCATGAGAAATTAAGGGTATTCTTGCTAAGTGAACAGTCATTCTGAACAAGAGAATCACTCTTGCATAAGCCTTTTTTAAAATAAATTTTCAATTAAAGTTGAATTCCCGAGACATCTAAATCACACATCCCTGTGTGGTTTACAATGAATGAAGAACAAAACTACCAACAGATTCAGTAAAAATCACTCCTTTTGCTACTCTACTTTCACGCGCATTTTCTTTCCTATTTTTAAATTTATTAAAAAGTTTCTTAAAATGCCTTTAGTACAGGGTCTACCGGGTGTCATTTCACAGATCAGACTGGTAGTGATCCCCCTACCACCATTTTTAGCCTCCCAAATGCTGGGATTACAGGCCCGTGTGACCACGCCTGGTCTCATTCACCATTTCAGTGCACCCCAGGGCTGGGTTCGTCCAGGGATCAAACCCGGCCACTGCACTCTGCCTAAGCAGGTGCTTTAGTCTGCTGAGCTCTCTAGCCAGTCCTTGATTTCATTATTAAACCTCATAATTATTTTCTGACTGGGAGAAGCCAACCCACCTTCACTCTGTCTCCCTTTTCTTCTTCTTCCTCCTCCTCCTCCCCTTCCTCCCTCCCTTTTTCTTTCTCTGCCCCCCCAATTCAAAATGGCTGCTTTTGAACCCTGCTGTAAAGTGCCCACCTAAGGAATCTGCAGTCCTAGCAGTGCACTCTCATGTACATAGTATGTGATTCTGCTTACTAGACTTGAGCTGTTAGAGTGAATGTCAATATGGCAACTTCTATACTTTTCACAAACCTAAATGGGGATACAGTGGAGGATATTTACAATAAAAGAAGGATGTCATGTATTTAGCTTAGTGGATCATTTCACTGACTGGAGAACTATACTGTACATGTGGACAGGAAATGGTATCCGGTCTCACAGGATAGAGCACATAGAAAACCTCAAAGTGTGAAATGCCAGCTATGTAGTGTGACTTTGTTAGTGCCAAGAAATTAAAACACAATCTGCTTTTGCCAACAGTAGAGTCAAAACGGGGCAGATCAAAAGGATCCATATATGGCTATGGAAGGAAAGGAGGGCCTTTGTGCCCCCATTAGCAGTCTGCAGGTGAGAAGGACTAGAGTCCTCACCTCCTGCCTTTCTTCATTAGGAAAATAATGGTAACTGAGGGAACCAGGGGAAGAGGGGGTGAAAGCGACTTCCAGCTTTCACATTCTGTTGTAAAATCTCTAGATACTAGAACTGAAGTCTTCCATTTATACAAGTTCACTGTACAAAAATCAAGAATACAAAGGCATGTAGAATAAAGTAGAAGTTCTCTACAATCTCACAATTGAAATATTGTTTTGACAAAATTCTTTTTTGATTTTTCCTATGAATATATACTCAGAAACACACAGGTATAAATAGAACCAGTTGAACTGCTGATATCTAGCTTTTGAAGTTCAAAATATATCATAGGCATCTTCCTGCCTTTATGATAGTGCATATTCATCAGCTTTACATGATTTCATAGTATTCTATTGATCAGATGTAGTAACTTATGTAAAACTATACTGTATCTTTTTTAATGGTGTAGCAATAATTTTGATGCTTACATGAAAATTTATCCATACTTTTATATTAAAAATACAGAGATTTTTGGTGAGAGGGCTATGCATTCCAATTTTGCATATATTTACAAAATTATATTGTTTTCCAAATATTGTGCCAGCCTGCTAGCTACACATCTTGTGTTATGTTATGGATGAATGTCATTATTGACTAAAGATACCGATTTCTGGAGTTTGTCACACCCAGAGTGAGGTACAACCAATACATTCTGAAAGCTTAAGGACCAAAAGGACTTACCAAGAAAATCTCAAGATGCAAATATATAAACTCAATTTATCTGACATATTATAGCAAGAAACAAAAAGGGCTCTGTCCGTATAGTTTTAATATTATACATAGTACGTATAAATGTCTAACTTAAAATATTATAGTTAATAATACATGACATGTGACTAAGGTGAAAAAAGGTACATTTAATTTTTCCATTAGTCCAGCAAGATTAACACAAAGTGTGCTATACTTAAAGGTATTTTATAAAAGATGTTCTGAATAGATTCTTAAACAAAGATAATGCAAAATCAATGCTAAAATGAATGTTTTAATATGCCAATAAGAGACTAGCTAAGAATAAAGTCGTGAAAATAATTCCACTCACAGTGGCTTAAAAATAGTAAAATATCTGATGATCAATTTTATCAAAGAGGTAAAAGACCTGTACAGTAAAAATTTCATAATTCAAAAGAAATACATTTAGGAAGACAGGATAGAAAAACTTTCTATGTTCATGGATTGGCAGAAAAGTGGTCTTATTACCAAAAACAATCTACAGATTCAGTGAACTCTATCAAAATCTCAGTGACATGAAATTATACCATAAAGCTACTGTGATAAAATCAGTATGATACTGGAAAAAAAAAAGACCCAAAGAACAGTGGAAAAGATAAAAAGATGAAGGCACAACTAGAAACATACTCATCCATCTTATCTTTGAAAAAGGAGCCAAACATGTTCACTGAAATAAAGATAGCTTCTTTAATAAATAGTGCTGGAAAAAATAGCTTCATGGGGCTGGCCAGATAGCTCAGTAGATTAAAGCACCTGCTTAGGCAGATACAGGGAGCAGGGTTCAATATCCAGTGTGCTATGCAGTCTCCATCCCCAGGATACACTGAGATAATGATTGAGGTTGGGCATGGTGGTGCATATAACTCCAGTGCTTGGGAGGCTGAAAATAGGAGGATCACTATGAGCCTGATATGTGCAGTGAGACACTGTAGACTCTGTACTAAATGCATTTTTAAAAATGGCTTTCTGTATGCCAAAGACTAAAACTAGACCCATGTTCATCACTATATGCACTAAACTAAAGTCAAAATGGATCAACGATTTTAATATTAAAACAGATACACTAAATCTACTAGAAGAGAAAGTAAGTAGAAATGTTGAAAACATAGTAGACAGATCAAGAACAAAAACCAAGCTGCACTGGAAATACTTCAAAGAATCAACAACTTGTAACTCATCTTATTAAAAAGTTCTTACACATAAAAAAATCACCTACAGAATGAAAAGAAAACCCGTAAATTGTGGGGGAAAATGATACAACTGTCCCTCAAACAAAAGACTTCTGTCTAGAATATACACAGAATTTTTAAAAACTCAAATCCCCACACTGAAAGACCCAATACAAAAATGGGAACCTTAGGTGAACACTCCTTTCTTCAATGAATAAAGACAAATGGAAAATAAATATATGAAAAAATGTTCACCACCAGTAGTCATTCAAGCAATGCAAATTAAAACAAGATCCCACATCATCCCAGAACAAATGGCTATCATAAAAAATTCAATGAACAAGAGATGCCAGAGAGACTGTGGGGAATAGGATTCATTTCCTACTGTTGGTAGAAATGCAGACAGGTACAATCACTGTGGAAATCAGTGTGGAGATTCCTCAAGAAACTAGGATTAGAGGTCCAACTCAACCCAGCTATTTCCCTTCTAGATATTTCTCAGAAGAGTTAAAAATGTCAAACCACAACAATATATGTACACCCATGTTTATAGCAGCACAATTTCTAATAGCTAAATCTTGGAAATAACCCAAGTGCTCATAAGCTTTGGAATGGATAAAAAGATGCAGTATTTTTATACAATGGAGTACTACTCAAGCATGAAGAAAAATAAACTTGTGACCTCTTAGTGTCTGCTGAATGAGTCAGTGAATGGAATGGATAGTATAAGCAATAGGCTTCTCCATCACCAATACTGTGAAACACTGGTCATGACTGCTAATGAGGCCCTCATTTGTGGTTCTGTGGCATAATAGCAGACCCACACCCTCTGTAGGTAAGCTGTACCTAAGTCTCCATGAGGGACATGCCCAGGCTAACATCTAAATGGTATCTCTCTGAGGAGCACCTACCCTTTCTCTACTGTGCTGTTCTTCAAGGATGTACAACACATGCATAGGAAGTCAGGTAGAGGAATTAATTAGTCAAAACTCACTGTCCCTGACTACACACACAACAAGGACTTTCATGGAGTTAAAAGTGAAACCAAACTGCTCCCTTAGCCTAATTAAAAAATGGTAAAAGGAGACCCATTCTTCCTTAGAATTCCCCTTTGGCAATCTTGTTGGCCATGGAAGTTGCTGCTACCACCTATAGCTTTGCTCCTGACTCATACTTCCAGTGAGTTGAACTGATTCATGCTAGCAATAGTCTGAATTTGACTACACAGACCCTCCCTCCCTGGGCCATCTGCTTCACAGCTCTACTTGTCTTGGTCACATGGCATCACCTGGAGCTTATCTAAGATGACTGTCAACAATTCTGAGTTTCACATTTTGACCGAGGAAAAATTAGACTGTCTGCCCTGAAAAATGAGTTGTCATGGACTTTCCCAGAGGTTGTCCCACCTAGAAACTTAAAATCTGTCAAGTTTTTCTCAAAGATTTCAAATGGGGAAATGGGAAAGGTATTAACCACTGTTACCTGGAAATCTGATAAAAGAAAAGAATCTGATGTCCTTAAGAAAATTCAGTTTGATAGATGACCATATCCTCTGGCTATGAGTTATAAAAGCTATGGAAACAAAATTAATGCCCCCTCTGCATGACACAAAGAAAACCGACTATTCAGGCCCACCTCATCCTGAACTTCTCTTCACCTTGTTGGGCCTGGATGGATATAATAGACCAAACTCTATCAAATCAGGCCCCTGAGTGCCTACAGTTATTGCAAAAGCCAGAGGGAAACCTGTGACTATCCTGGTGGACAATGGTATAGAGGTCTCCACCTTCAAAAAATTCCCTCTGTCAACAAGTTACCATCTCTGGGACAACTGGGCCTTTTGCCTCTCTCCCCTTCTTCCAGGCACAAACTTGCAGCATTGGAGGGCATCTCCTATATAAGCTAGTCTTAAAGCTCATCTCTTTAAGTTAGAAGTGACTACCTCCTTTGCACCAAGCAAGTCAGCCTCCCTGCCATTTAATCCTGCATTTTTAACTCTATTCCCTAAGAGGTGGATGATGCGTGCATCAGCCTAAGACAGATAACTACAACCCTAGAGTTCTTAAAACTCTGCAAAGAGGTATGGACTAAAACCTCATCTTCAGGCCTGGCTACCAACCATGTTGCCTCACTGTGACTCCCATTGGTGTCAGATGTCATGAGAAACACCCTAGGCATCTGGGCACACATCCACCTTATAGGCTGCTTACCGCCATGAATAAGATCTCTGTGCTGTCAAAAATGCAGCCATCGCCTTGCATTCTGTGGTTCCCAACCCCTACAACCTTTTTGGACTGTTATTCACTTGCCACCTGGCTTTGAGAACTCACCTACTATTTTAAGAGAGGTCTTAGCCACAAATGTGGCCACATCCTCATCACCTTCTCTCTGGAACAACCTGTTTCTTTGTCTATTCCAGCTCTATCACAGTCCCCCAAGAAAGAATAAAATATGAGGCTTCAAAACTTCAAAATGGGGACAGAGAGATAGGTCTGTGGCATAAGTGCCTGCCTGGAGAGCATGACTTGAGTTCAATATTTGGTATAAAATGTGTATAGACTGTCAAAAAGTACACCTCTCCTACCCGTAAAGATGGTTCAAAATCTCTGAGCTGTTAGTGATACCTGTGGCTTCCCTTTCTATGCATTGCCTCAATCTTCTGTCACCCACAGCGTGCTGGCATGCCTGCCTGCACCTGAAGAATGCCTTCTTCTGCCATCATGGGCTTTTGTCACCCCCCCCCTTCATCTTTAAATGAAAGACCCCATTTTTTAACTCAACTGACCTGGACTCAACCTCCCAGAGGTTCAAAAACTTATTTTACTCTGTTTGAAAAAGCTCTCACATCTGACTTCACTAGTTTACCATTTCACTTCTGATTAATGACCCCCAAGTCAAATACTGGAAAGGCACAAAAGCTCTGTTGCGATTTCTGGCAGAAACTGATTGCAAGAAAGAAACTACAAATTTCTTGGAGCTGCTGGTTTCAATAGAACCTGGAATGCTGAATTCACAAAGACAATAATGCTTACTCAGACTGTCAGCCCCTGGAACACTCAGAGGCTTACCTGTGGAAACACTCGGATCTGGTCACTAAGAGGTGCCTCCTTTCTTTGACTTCTCATTCTAATAGCCACTGTCCTTTTAACCAAGAAAGCTATCAAACTCACCTTATACTGAGGCATAGCTGTTCAAGTGCCCCATGCTGTACTGGACCACCTGAATAACTATGGACCACTTAATCCTGTCCAAATTTATCCACAAAGCTCAGTCCACCACAACACAACTACAATATAAACCCCCTGACAGATGCTAAGTATACCCTGTTTATGGATGGAAGGGTCTCTGTTAGAAGTAGAATCCTACAGGATAGGTATGTTTGGTCACCTTAGACAAAGCTATTTTTACCAAAGCTCTCCTGCTACTGCTTCCTGCTGCTGTTTGGAAACCTGTCACCAAGCAAAATAATTTGATTCAGAGGTCAAAGGCCCCTCTAGGGTTTCAGTTGACTAAAACATTAACGCTGGTACTAAAAAAAAATTTATCTAGTACTACCAGAAGATCAGAGTTAGACTTGCCCCCACTGTTTGTTCTGCAAGCTCAAACCCAGTTCTGGCACCCATGCCCCAATAGTCAACTCAGGTTTCAGTACCTGCGTCACTGGTCCTGACCTCATACAACATAGTGCACTCTCCCCATTTAAAGGTATATAGATAGATTACACAGTAATAAAATATAATCCTACATAAACAGTTTGTAACCAGTTAGAAGACCAGCTATATTTGTAGACATTCCTGCACATGCATATAACCCAGGTGCATATTAACTACATCTACAAGTTTCAGAAACTTGAACTCAAGTTTCAAAGTGTTGAATGGGAAAGAAAAACTGGGATGAGGAAAAGGTGTTATGATGTATAGATGTCCCCCCAGTGCCTCATGCAGTCATGGTGTGGCTTCTGGAACTTGTGATTGGTTATTGTGGGAGTGGGTGCTGCACTTCCATGGGGCAGGTGATTTGCATTTTAACTAAATAAGAAAGGAGAAGTTAGCTGCTTGAGCTGCTGCTACTCCTCCTTTTGCTCTTGCTCTTTGCCTGCCACCATGAAAGGTTGCCCTCTGCCATGTGCCAGTCTGCCTTGAGCCAGCTGAATATGAACTGAAACCTCCACTAACTGTTAGCTAAATAAACCTTTCCTTCCCTCATTTTGAGTGTTGGGAATTTGTCCCAGCAACAATAGAAAAGTAACTAAGACACATCCCTCATGTTGCTTTCCTTTCCTTATTTTGAGTTTCGGGTATTTGTTCCAGCAGTGAGAGAAGAGGAACTAAGACCAAAGGACAAATGAAAGAAGAGAAAAAAAAGATATCTTTAGGTATACATGCAGAATAGTTTGGATAATTGTATTTGCCAATTTCTGCTGATCTTTTGAAAGGAGTAGTTAATGCTTACTAATTTTTTTACTCTGATATTTTTCTTTCTCTTTGAATTTCTTGTAAATTCTTTATTTAAATGAATCACATGTTTAGTGAAATTTTATATCATTTCTAATGCTTTTTTTTCTATCACTAATTTGAATTCTATACAAAAAATAAAACGAATAAAATCCTTCCCTGACCAGGTTTATGGGAAGACACACAGGCTATGTGCCTCCAGGAAGCTCAGGTAAGGTGAGCAGGCCCACAATGCTCAGGAAGGAGGTCTGCCTCAACTTCACAAGGTGGGCAAGATAGCTTCCTCAGTGGGGGCACTGTATTGTAAATCAAACATTTGGTGAAACTGAGAAGTCTATAGGTATTTGTTCAACACAGAAGTTCTCTAACTTCATCCACAAGGGAAGCTTGGATTTCACAACCCAAAGAGCCCAACCAGCTCTTCCTGGCTGAGTCAGATGGCTTGAGATCAAAGCTACAGAGCATGCTATTTACTTTGGCTCAGTTTTGTCATTTTCATCCCAAAGATTTGGCCTATACTCTGGGTCCCCCGTGCAACTGCCTCTACATAACAGTCACAAGCAGAGAGGAAGCCATATCCCATTCCTCACACAGGCCACCTCCTGTGACAGTGCACTCAGCTGAAAACAATGCTTTCAACACATAACCTTCAGAAGAAGGACACCTCCTCCAATCTAGAGCATGACAGGGCACTGGGAGTGACACCCAACTGGGCTGGAACCCGGACTTACACTTCTGCCCAGACCCACCATTTACCCCACATAAACCCTCATCTCTGTCTAGGCAAAAACTTTTTAAAAACAAAATAACAAATATATAGACATTTATATGCTATAGTACTACAATGAAAACCTGTCTTAAGTGCTCAGTATATTTTAGCTCATTTTTCTCAGTGGATGTTTTCATAGATAAAAAAGTTTACAAAAATGATATGGTGATATCTCAGTTTATGAACTTAATTCTTTTGACAATTCTGGGTGCAGAATATAAGAGAATAGTAAGGCAGTGCAATGAAACCACAAAGGCCAATTGCTTAGAATTTTAGTGAAGCTCCACAGTGGCGTGTAATAAACACAACAAAGTAAAATATAGGCCAGACCCAGTAGCCCTGTGCACATGTGGAGATTTTATCTTCAAAGTACCGCAGTTCTAATGTCTGTGTTGCTCTTGCTCAGTGGTAAGTGTGTTTGCAGCTAATGGTCAGCTCCTCAGAATCTTATGCTGAATCGAGTGCATTTTACTAATTTGGAATCAATTCCCTTTGGCTAAAAATAGATGGCACAAGGATGGGCAGCTCATTCTCTGAAATGTGGAGGTTACTAATATGCCTGTAAGGTGTTGAGATTTGGAACCTGGAAGCCACCTGGTCTATCTCTTGTCACTGTGGCTGTTTCCAGTTACATTTTAGGTGAGAGGCTGTGGCCGAAAACCCCTCAGTGTTCTAGCAACTCTTACCTGAAACTTTCCCTTGTTTCTTTCATATCAGAAGTCCCAAGAGAAGGAGCCTAATTGTAGGTTAACTGTGTACAGGGATACTTGTTCACTTTTATGACTGAGTTTAGATTGTCGGGTTGTAGAGTTGTGGTGTTAATGGTTTCTTGGTTGTACAGCACCTTTGTTTAGATCTTTGGGCCGAAAGCCAAGTTATAATTTTGTCAACTGTTTCATGTGCTTCATTTTTCCGTCATATTGTGTTAGTTTTCTCATACTCCAGATGTCTTACTTTTCTCTCATTGCTGGGATAAATACCCGACACATAAGCTTAGGGGAGGAAAGGTTTATTTAGCTCACAGCTTTTAAGACCCTGCCCCTGCTTAATAGGGTCTGGAGGAGAAGCTGGGGCACTGCCGTATCTAGGATGATCTGCTCCATACCTCAGAGAAACCTCCGTGTATGTGTGTGTGTGTGTGTGTGTGTGTGTGTGGGACCTTCTGACAGTACATGCTGTCAGCTTAACGGTTTGTGCCTGTCTTGGCCATGCCCTTCAAGCCCAGCCCTGGGCCTTTGGTCTTGCTCCTCGATTTGTGCATTTGACAGCCCCATGATTTACTTGAGGCTTTGGGGGGACAACTAGATATAAACCATAACATCAGATAAGACAAATGTTTCTAAACATTACCTGGAAGAAATTTGATCAGCCTTTCCAAGCCCAAGATCATTGCTCTTCTCTATGCTGCCAAAATTCTTAACACAAAATAAAATTCAGAGAAAATATTAATTAAAAGTAAAAGATTTTTGTTTCTTCTAATTCTTATTATGAGATCTCTGTTAATGAAACCCATTTGACTAGTCTTATTTTAAAAAGTTATTTTAATTCATTTTGGCCTAATACAACTTTATATTGTGTGATTATATAAAATCACAAAAATGTATTTTGTGTATTTGCTTGTCAACGTATAACTAGTTACCATACTTACAACTGTTTTGTTTGAACTCAACAATTTCTTCTTTTTTGACTTTTAGATTTCAAAAATATTTGTCTATAATTCAAGTTGGCTGAAAGACAAATGTCATTAAAGTCATGCTTCAACTCAGGCTGCCAGCTGATCAGAATGATGTCAAGATTGCTTTGACAAATATAACGTATATTGTTGTCTGTGTAATTAATTTGAGAGTCTTTCATTGGTCAAAATAATGTGTTAGTTATTAGGATCTGTTCTCATAGATCATCAAAAATTTATTAAAGTGATTAAATGGGGGTCCCTAAGACTCAAAAAAAAAAAAAAAGAAAAAACTGTTGGAAAAGACTTCCCTTGGTGAACAAAGAAGTAACTACCTGGAAATATCTTATTCTAGTCTTTATTCATTATGGAGCTCAAATAATTTCCACACCCTTGTGGGGGAATCACCCCCAATAAATGTTGCTAAGAACATTATTATAGTATGTCTATGTTAAACATCATTAAAAGGTTAAAACATCTGTAAGACAATAAAGTTTCATTAAAAGATATTGTTAGTACAAAATTAAACTAAGAAACCAAAGATTTCTATGTAGCTATAGCATTTATTATTGCTAATCTCATGATTTACTAAAATATATTCATATCCTTGAATGTACAGGTTCTCTCAGATATAAAACTATAATTGTTCATGATAACAACTTGTTCTAGACTTAGGTATCTGACTTTCTCTTGCACTCCAGATACTTGCAATAAGAAGTATATGTCAAACCACCTGTCATGAGACCACCTGCCAAATAATTTTTTAAGGTTTCTGTGCATATATGCCTCACTATTCTTAGGCACTGAGAAGTTCAGACAATGTCCCACACTTCTTCAATGACATACTATGGTGGAAAATAGAATATCAGACTTCAGATGGCTAAGAAATCAAGAACGCACCCCAGAAAGGCAGAGAAAGACTTTTACTTGGCTATCCTGGCTCAGAGAAGCTTGAACTTCATACTTCTAAGCCCCAAAGAGAGTGTCATGAAAGTTTTTGTTAAAATTGTAGTGGGGAAAAATGAGCTTAAACAGAGAAAGTTATTAAAATGACAGGTTGATAGTTCTCGCCATTTGAGCTGCCTCACTTAGGTAAGGAAGCTACCCTAAAATGAGGGAGGAGGGGAAAGTTGCCACAAATTAGGGAGTAGTATAGCCAGAGAAAGGAGAAGGAGCAGCATTTTCAAGTTTAGAGAACTCTGAAATCCCTCTGTTAGCATATCAAATTGTAGACTGGGTTTTAAGAGGGAGTAGGAATGTGCTCATTGTAGGCAGAAACTATTGTACTCTGTGGAAACAGAAGGTCCTCTACAAAATACACCAATTTCTTTTTCAATTTCATCAAAGGATAATAAATTGAGTGAGATTTTCTTTGTGTCACTTAATGTCTAGTGATCCAAAGGAAATTCTTGACTAAGAAGGCTATTGTGTACTAAGATGGACATTTAAGTGTGTTACAAAAATAATGTCATAATGATTACCACACTGAAATACTATGCTTGGCTTTTGTGCTCAAGATTTCATTGTAAAACTATGTAATTATTTTCTGTTAACATTCTGCAGGGATACAACTGCTAAAACAACCCTAGTTGAAAAGGAGTAACACTCCCTTGGTTATATTTTATATTTTAAGGTAATTGATATTCAAATAAAAGTATAATAGTCACTGCTCCTACTGCAATACTCGGGTCACTGTTCTTCTTTTCAGGATGTTCAACAACTAAAGTTTAGAGGCCAGAAATAAAAAGGTAGACCAGGCTAAGATCATAGCCAATACCTGGTCCTGGACCTCTAAGATCAATAGGAACCCAGGACATGAGGGAACCTTTTTTTAATTTATTTTTTTCTTGTTTCAGAACCTTTATTTGTTTATTCACTCATTTTCATGGCCGGCTCAGCCTGCCCCGAGGGCAGGGCTGGCGCAACATGTGGTGCCGGGGATCGAACCGGGGGTCCCTGAAGCCGCCTAAGCTTTCCCAAGCAGGCGCTTTAGACCACTGAGCCATCCCACCAGGCCCCGAGGGAACCTTTTTTTAAAGATTCTGCAACTTTAGTAAGTCATCCAACCTCCTGAGCAAGGAAGTTTCTGAACTCCAGAGGACAAGAATCAACAAACATGTGGTATGCTAAAGAAAAAAAAAATGTTTCATTCTTTCACAGAAAGCAACATGGTCAATAAAAAACGCAGACTCATCCTGACAGCTGACACTGACAGAGGAGCTGAGAGGCTCCATACGTGGTTCCAAACTAATGCCTGAGGAAATTTATCTGATTTTGATAAACAGTAAGAAGTTAATTTCAATTAACACAGATCGCATTTTAACTGTACAAAAGGTACAGCCAAAAAAAGTATAAAAGCAATAACGTAATGGTAAGCTAGATATAAAAAGGTGCTCCAATTGCAGATCCCTTCTGACAGTTTTCAGCTATATCAGTAGCTAACCACGGCTATGGGTCATTTACAGAAAACTATAGTATGACCTATAAAAGCTCAGCAAGAAGTTTTAAATTCTTTAACTAAAATTGTTCTTTAAAACCACCAAGGTCTCCATCTTACAGTTAAAACATGACAAATTATCAGAGTCTATCAGTAGAAAGATCTAAGATGCCAGTGAGTTCCAGTTGCTGGTCTACTCCCATAAGAGCAGTTTCTGTATTCTGCTCTTTCCTCAGCCTGCTTGTTTGTTCTAGTGCTCATGCCTTGATTATAATGTCCTAATTTCTCAAAAAAAATAATGATTATTTTTGCCTAGAGACTGCCAAACTCCAAGAGATCATTCAGATAAATCAGTGATACAAGTGTTAGGTTCTATCCAGATCCACCAGATTGACCTCATATAGAGAATTCACAACTGCTAAACCACAACATGACTTCTACGGGAGGCCCATTAGATCAGCTCTCTGGAGAGGGCCCCTGACTATAGTCTCCCCTCAATTGATCCTTCTCAGCTCAACGCAGCTAGATAGAAACTATGCCCTTTCTCTAACTGGTAAGTCTTCAGAGGGAGAATATTGCAAACATTTAAGTTAGTTGTGTATTTTATAAGGCAGCTAGACAGGGCTGGGCCCTTAGCACAAAAGACAATTGTGCCCCAAGGCACATTCACTAAAGGCCAAGATTTGAGAAAAAGAGAAAACACATGTATCTAGTACAACTCAATTCAAAAAACAAAAAGGGAAGTACCTTTGCCCTCACAAGTACAAAAAGATCTTGCTACTTCTACTTTAAATTTTTAAAACCTACTTTCAAAAAATAAAGTATACTCCACCAGAACTTTGTTAGCAAGCAGACAAATTGACAAGCATGCCTTGGTCCCAAGTCCTGTAAAAAAAAAAAAAAGAATTAAACAGGAAAGTAGGATAACTCAGGGCAGTTAATAAGAAGGGGACAAGGATATGCTTGCGTGCTAACAGACAGTGGAACCCCACAGCCACTGAGGATCACATAAACTTATGACATGGGGAAAACTAAAGAAGAGAACATAAAAAGTGTACATGCCAGTGAAGTGACAGGGTCACCCACAAATCCCTTGAGAATGTTTGTTACTATAATGCCTACCATAGCCTGCAGCATATAACACCAGTTTCAAGCAATGAATACCAGGCTTATGTACTTAATTTCCTTTACTCTGATCAAACAGTTGGGCATATTTCCCAGCTGAGATTTATCATGACCAGTTGAATTAGGTACCTGTCATTTCAGGGCCTCTAAAAATATGGGCTCTAAAGCTACTTTAAATTAAACCTCTCATTTTATATGTCCACTCCTGTGCATTGAATATAGAACCTTGTAATCCAATTATTATCTTCTATCCCATGTACAACTTTGGATTGCACATGATAAAAAATCATCCATCAGTTTGGGATTGGGCTCAATTAATATAACTGGAGCATAGACTAATTCTTCAGCTCCCTTCTGTATATATCTGTCTCCTTGTGTAACACCTACTGACTGAACTGATTGTATTAAAGATTCCCCACCCCCAACCATAGGCCATTTGTAAAGGTAAATGAGGCCAAATGATGTCTATGGATCCATTTGAATTAATTAACTAGAGTCCCTGAGAAAAAACAGAACAGATAATATTTCTAAATAACATAATGTATTGTGAAATAAAATTAAAACGTTAGCTAAACAATCCCTTCCTAAGAGACAAATTCTCTGATGTGCTCAATCAATTTAACCTGTATCTCAAGAAACAACTTGAGAAATACTTATCTCTTGAAATATCTCAAGAGATGATCAATCTTGGTCTCAATTTTGGTGTTTTTGTAAGTGTATTTACAATAATTCGTTTATGCATTCTGATTTTATTATTAGTTTGCTATGGAGGAACTCAAACCGACTGATGTTTAGAAGTCCTGCAGCCATAGCTCACTATGATTCAACTTCTGTAATCAAATAAATAGAAATGGAGAAGTGTTAGAAACCACACTGGAGGCAGCACTGAGCAGGCATTAGAATTAATCAATTGGCTTTCTACATTAGCCCGAGTCTGTCCCCAGCCTAAGGGTCTTGGCAGATGAACCAGTGGCTGGAACGCAGAAACAGAGCTCTCCATTCCTATGGTCATGGTAAAGGTCTGCAGTGGCCTGTGACACTACAACAACTCTGAAGGCAAGATAACACTTCACCTCAAGGTGCTGACTCTTGGTCAGATTTTCAAGGGCAAACTTGTCAACCTTAGGTTTCAAACAGCTCTTTCATCAAGCAAAGATGTATTTCTTGGAATGCCTTTGTCCTGTCTTAATGAGGCCTTGGTCACCTTTTCACTGTTTCACCTCAGCTATTCCATGCCCTTCTCTTCACATCCCCTGATGTTGTATACCCAAATAAATAGGCAATTCAGAGAAGTTTGTCTTAGCCAAAGAGCTCTGGCCTTTCCAGAGTCCCATATACCATACTACTCTGTCTATTGTCTTCTATTCTTCATTATATGAGTGTCCACAAGATGGGGAGACTGGCCAGCACCCAAGAGTCTGGGTATATCTTAGTCATTTTCTCATTGTTGAGAAACAGTGCCTGAAACTCACATTTTAAAGGAGAAGAGGCTTATTTTGGTCCACACTTTAGTCATACTCAATTGACTCACAAGATAGAAATAGCCCTTTTACTCTTGCTGCTTTTACTGTTAGCAGCTGCCATGAACTGCTATCCTCAGCCATGCCACCCTACCTCGGAGCCAGCCAAATATGGACTGAAACCTCTATAAACTCCAAGCTGAATAAACCTTTCCTTCCTTAGAAAAATAAGATAAAACAACATGGCACAGGGGGATGGTGGAGGAAAAGCTTCTCGCTTGATGGCAGGAAAAAAAAAAAAAAAAAAAAAAATCCAGAGAAAAGCGCAAAGCCAGAATGGGAGATAAACCCTTCTAGGTTGACCAGACCTCTCTTCTTAACAGCAAACCATCTGTACATGCCCCCATAATTCAATCACCACCAAGAAGCTCTATGTTTGAGCCCATGAGACATTGGAGTGGTATCCAGATATAAACCATAATGACATATATGTAGTCTCGGGTATCTTTAAATGGCTGATTTGGGATGTTTCTTCTTTTGTTACATAATTTATGAGATCAAAGAGCCTGTGAGTGATCAAGAGGATTTACTGGGGCATACATTGGGCTCAGCACATCCCTGCCCAAAAGACTGAGTGCCAAACAAGGAAAGAAGCTCCTGTCATATGCCTACAGACAGTGGGGGTTGGTACAAAACCTGAAAGGTATGCAAGCAAGGTTATAGAGGCAAGGCAAAGACAGTCATTTACTCCATGACAGACTTTAGACAGCCTTGAACAAAGACAGAGCTTAGGAATTCTAAAATGTCTTAGGACTTACAGAAACATAGTTGTCAACCTTATCTGTATCTCCTGAAAGAAAGCAGACTCAGTTGTCACAGGGCTCAGATTACAGAAACACAACTGTCATCTTTATCAGTAGCAGGGAAGAGGTTGGCCTTAAAGGCGAGGAGATTCCTGAGAAATCAGGATGCCACTGAATTCCGTTTACAGAACTGTGGCCCTTACCCTTGTCTGCAGCAGTGGTCACTGGTTACTAGGAAGGGAGAGTCTGAGGAAAACTACTCAAGGCTGAGAGAGAGAGAGAAACTGTTTTCTCTACAAATTCTGCTTTTCTTTGATTCTTTTATCATTCACCTGATATCTCATGGCCTTAAGGTCAGATTGCTTATTAGTGTATTAAAACAAAAAGTGGCTCTATAGGTTAAGCTAAAATGTAACTCATTTATACGTATTGAAACTTAAAGATATTATATTCATTTATTAGTTTTTATATATTGTTTTGATCTGAAAATAGAAGTGTGACATGTAGTTTTGGAATTATAAACTTATAGTATCGCTAACATCTTTAGGGATTTAGGAATGATGAAGCTGGCTGTAAAGCAAGTCTAGGGAGTAGAGGTAAATGAACCCTTAGGTTGCTTTGATTATACGATAGTTTTCTTGGAACTACACTTTTTTACTCTCCTTATTATCTTTATTTTTAATCACACCTCAGTATCACCTAATATTCAATCAATATTTTAAATTTCCCCAATGACAGGATGTTTTGCATTTAGTTTTACCAGAGGAAATGCATGTTGCATGGGTTTCATGCTGCATAGATCTTTGTTAACTGAGAGCAGTCCTCACCCTGTTCTCTGATTCAAGTTCTATGACTTATGAACAGGCTAAATAGTCCAGCAAATACTCCACACACTGGGTTGGTCTGCTACCTCATGACGTGCTTTCTATTCCTGCTATATTGCCATAAATGAAAGTGCATTAGAAAGAGTTTCAGGTTGAACTTCTTTTGAAAGTATGCTTTTATATTTGTGCTGTATGTTTCTGTTGCATCAAATTAGTAGGTGCTCAGTGTCTAAGGCTCCTACTCTTAAAAACAGAGTAGATTTAGAAGTTAAAAAGTCCTTCATAAAAGTCATTGTTAAAGTTGTACCATAATTTTTCAACTATTATCATTTTTTGCCTTAATAATTTATTTCATTATATGTAACAAAATGATGACTTTCATAATCTAGTGCCCCATTTATTTTTATTATATGGAATTTTGTAGAAAATACCTCGATTACATAAGAATACCACAAAATCAGAACCTATTATAAAATGAGTTCTTGAATTTCAGAACATGTCAGGGAAATATTGCTTTATGGTTCCTTGAGCTGACATTTAAATAATTAGTTATATTATTATAATTAAGGTTAATAGTTCCTGGTATCAAGATGACACATTGAAGAGTATAATCAGTTTGGAAACAGATGTAAAATATAATACTTCTAATGATTTTAAATGTAACACTATTGGAAGAATAATTGTGCTTCTATTTGTCTTTTTATTAATTTAAAAACTTATTAAATTTTCTAATCAACCTAAAATAATCATAAATGGGATACAATATGATGATTGTATGCTTGTATGGAGTGCATAAAATATATTTAAAATTGTCATAGCCAAAATCTACACAGCAAACAGACTGCAAAGTAACCTGCATTTGAGAGAAATGTGTAACATGATTTTAAAATACAAATAAAGTTAGCTTTTTATAATGTCAAAAAAAGAAAATACCTCAACCAAATGAGATATTATTACAGGGAAATATAATTTATACAGGGAAGGCTGAATATTAAGTCTTTTTAATTGCCTATTTTCAGAGTAAGGATTAACATTTAATTATCCACTATTGGGGCAGCTGGATTCTTTTTATTGGGGAAGAAAGATTTTCCATCTTCTTTCACACACCAAGGGACAGAAATATATATATATATATATATATATATATATATATATATATATATATACACATATATATCCATCCACAGGCTTTAAGAACACCTTTTAATAATTAGCTGGAAGGCCTTGTGGAACGCAGAGCTATTATCCCATGCTTATGCCTTTTTGCAACAGGACACAGATTAAAATCAACAGTAGGAAAAGGCATACAGGGCCGGATTCAGAAGGAAGAGCAGGCACAGAGCCTTCCAGCATCCTTTCCCAGAAGTTCTGAGGTAGTGCTCATTTGTCCCAGCACCAAAGTGGGACAACATGCGTTGAGTGGTACTGATCAGGGAAGACTGTCAAAGACTTGAGGTGCAGAAATCATATTGAAGTCCTGTCATGCAGATATGCATATCCAGCTACTTTGTGGATTTTTTTTTCAGTTAAACTTATATCACATAGTCAAAGGTGTCACCATAATCCCATTTACTGCGGGATTATTAACATAAAATTCTAGATACCAATCATTTTTCAGAAAAGTAGCTGTGACAGGAGGAACATTTTAATTTTTTTTTTTTTTTTTTTTGTCTTTTGAGACAAGGTCTCACTATGCAGTTCAGGTTGGCCTTGAGCTCACTTTTGTAGCCCAGGCTGGTCTTGAACTCAAACCAATCCTCCTGCCTCAGCCTCCTGAGTTCTGGGATTACAGGCGTGCGCCACCACGCCGGCAGTAGGAACATTTTAATTTGATGTCATCTGGCTATAGAAAAGAGACCAAAGAAGGGAAAAAATGGCACCAAGAAAGTTTAGGATGAAGATTTTTACAACAGTGGGCTTCTGACTAGGATCTCTCTTAAAGAGCTGGAGCCCTGCCTCATGGGGTTTTGGGGCTTTTAAAGAGAAAGTGAATGGTGAGGTACCTAGGCAGATTTGGAGCATGTGATTGGAGGGTTGGGTGACATCATAGGTTGATGAAAGAATTTGAACATCTGTTACATTATAAGGTTACAAGTCATACAAAGCATGGGCTATACAAGGAAAGAAATGTGTTATATTTTAAGTGTCATTACAAGGCTATCTGTTTTGTAGATCTGGTTTATTTCACTTATGAATATATGTTCAATATACATCCATTTATATAGGAAGTCTTCCAGTTTATCATTCTTTATAGCTGAATAATATTCCATTGTATAAAAATACCACATCTTTTTTAACCATTCTTCAAATGATGGGCATTTTGATTGTTTCCAAGATTTGGCTATTACAAATTGGGTTGCTGTAAACATAGGTGAGCAGATATCACTATGGTATGATGTTTTCAGGTCTTCTGGGAAAATTCCCGGTAGGGGGATAGCTGGATTGAATGGAATGAGCTATCTGTTTTGTGAAGGCAGGAGAAACAGGGGTTATACAAAGGAAGAAATGCTCTGTTATCAGGCTTCTGGATGTATCTGCTTGGTCTTGGCAGGTATCCTGGGCAGGTTTTTATTTAACATTTTAATTTCTCCTTTTAGTTCCACTTGTGATTCTGGCTTTATTTCCTGTGCTCCTGGAGACCTATTCAGGGAGTCTTGCCTGTGCCTACACTTTCAATTGTGTCTTTGCTTTCTCTTAGCAGTTTCAAATTTCCTTCCATAGAGCCAGTGTCTGATGCCAGAAAAGGGTGGCTGCTGTAAAGGTTCCTGATTTATGACACTGTGACACACGAATAGTTGTACAGGTTAGTTATAGCTATGTATCAAATAGGTTCTATTTGTAGATAATGGACCATAACAACATAAGAAATAACCAAAATATTATGACATAACTAAATTTTAACTATAACATTTTAATCACTAAAATATTGTTGATACAGTCAAGACCTAGAATGTCCCTCAGAAGTCTCATGTGTCAATAGAAAGGGCTTTTCAAAGTTCGTTGGAACATGGGGCTCTACAGCTAACTTGCTGTTGGGGGTGGAGCCTGGCTGGAGGCGGAAGGTGTGACCCCAAAGGATGTATGCTTGTCCCTGGCTTCCCTTGTCTCTCTCTGTTTCTTGGTGGCCATGACATGAGCAGCTTCTCTGTACCAGATCTTTTTACCATGTCTTCCCTGCCTTGGAGCTAACTGTGAAATGAATGTTCTAAGAGCTGTGAGCAAAATAACTCTCTTCTATGTGAAGTTGAAGATATTGGGTGTTTTGTGTCAGTGAGTAATACAGCCACTTAGATCATGTTAATGTATTCTTTAGTACACAGATAAGCACATCGTCCACAACAATGACCTACTTCATTATATCTCCTAAGTGAATTCATACTTAGATACATCAGTTTAGGTTTTTTCCTCTACAGGTCACTTTTACTTATTTATTTTAATATGTAAAGCAGTTGTGTGATCCTATGTTCAAAACTAACAAGTTTTTCTTAGATAAGTACTACTTCTATGACTATTTCCATCCTCTTATTATAAATACAATTCTTTTTATTTTTTAAAGTTGAATTAGTTTTAGCTTTATTCTTCCACTAGGTTTTATTGCAAATATAAGTAACACATAAATGCATATATTTACTTACATATCTCATATGCTATACATAACTATGCTTTTATTTTCACCTCAAATATATATCCTGGAGTTTAGATAAACATTCAAAGTTCTTCCTTCTTCCACTATCCAGCACTTGTATGCATTCAAGAGGAGAGAGCTAGCTACTTGCACCATTTGGTCAAACAGTAAATAAACTAACTTTTTGGGCCAGGGAGATACCTCAGAGGCCTAAGCACCTGCCTGGCAAGCACAAGGTCCTCAGTTTGATCCCCAGTACAAAAAAGCAAAACAAACAAAACAAAACTAATTTTTCTGTCTGTAAGACTTTACTCATATTTTATTTTCCAATGCCAGGGATTGAACCTATGACTTTGGCCCTGAGCTACATCCTAACATATTTTATTGGAAACAAGTTTTTGTCAAACTGTTAAATTTCCTCCTGCCACAGCCTTCCATAGTGCTGGATTGTAGGCCTGAAACACCACATATGGCTTCTCAGATTTTTGATAGTGAATGGTTGAATGCAGCCAGATAATCAGGGCCCAGATCCACGCCTCTGTCTGAGGCCCCCTATAACAAGCCAGATATCCCTGTCATCTGCACTAAATTGTAAACACAGAAATTCTGTGACCTGCTCCCTTCCTCAAAAGTCACAGTGCTTGAGACCACTAGCAAGGAGCTTTAGGTGGGAAGGGCTACCTCCCCGCAGGTTCAGTGGCTTTTTCTATTCCTATTCCTATATCACCTGTGACCTGCACAACTGCAACACTTTTAGTGGTTCCATTGTGCCTGGACACATCAACTGATTTAGCACCCAAATGCTTTTTGATCATTCATTCTGACCTAAGCACAACTTTCCTAGAGGTAGCCTCAACATAACATAGGCACCCACTGCTGCAGAATGAATGGTGTGTCCCTCAGAAAGAAGGCCAATAGCCAAAGAAGGTGCCAGCTGGTGACGTGCAGTGACACATAAGCTGCAGCCCGGTTCCAGTGAGCTTGACTCCAACCTTGCAAGCATCACTGGTTCCACCCACTCTGTGGGTCACTTTTGGCTACTTTGAGGCTTGAAATGTCTCAGTCACTTTACCACCCCCGCCCTTCTTATTTCCTGAATCTGGCGAAACTGATCGAGTGCCACAGAGCAACAAAATGTCCTTCCCATACCACTGGAAGAAGCCCGTCAAGCCAGTTGCCTCCACTTTCGTTGTCACACCGGGAGTCCAAGCTAGCCCAGGGAGGACTCTCATGGATCTGCCTTATTATCACGGTGCTCTGACGAAGAAAGAGTGTGAAATTTTGCTGCTCAAGGAAGGAGTGAATGGCAACTTTCTGATAAGAGACAGCGAGTCTGTCCCCGGAGTCTTGTGCCTCTGCGTCTCGTGAGTAGCCTCGCCTTCCCCACGATGGAAACCTGATATTGGCTGTTGTCGTGGCAGCCACAACAGCAAGGCATTGTATTTCATTCTCCTTTGCGGCTAGATGATACCAAGAGTAGAAAGAGGTTGTGCCTGCCCGGTTCTTCCACCCGCTCCGCATTCTGGTGCAAATATCCTGTGTACAGGCTCTGTAGGAGCAGAATGAGGATTGATAGGACAGGGAGAGGCTGCAGGAAGCATGGCTGGGTGGAGAGAAGGTCCAGTCAGAAATATTTACTTGGTATGGAGGAGGTTAAAGGCATTTCATGACATTTCTATCTGAAAGGTTATACATTCTGCTTTGTCTACGTGCAATACATAAAATTTTTTTACTAATAAAAAATTGTATTTACTTAGAAGTATTCAGAATGTCAACAAAAGAGCTGCAACTTTTTTTCAATTACAGAGTAATATTCAGTTAATAGAACAACAGTTATTTTGTATAAGCTGCGTCAGAGACAACTAAAGATGAAAAATTACTGTCCCCGTATATAACTAATTTGTACTGTGCGCCAACAAGAACCTGCTTTAAATTTCCATGCCAATTTGCAACTTCCATAAAATGTTAAAATTTTATGATGTTAGGTTTGTCAAGGGCCCCACCATATTTCATTTCTTTTCTTTTTTTTTTTTTGCAGTTTTGTCAAGGCAAACAGAAGCAGTCACTATTTTATAGGTGAAGAAATAGAAATCTGAATTTCTCAAATGATTCATTTATGTTAAACTTCATGTGATATTTCCAGGGATGTAGCTACATATGAAATTCCAGGAGAGAATCAGAAGAGCTACTTCACTGGGTGAAATTTTATGCTCAGTGTAAAAAGCAATGCTGAAAAGATATGTCAAAATCCCTGTGGATTTTTTGCTTATAGAGAGCATTGAAACTTTCGTTCTGCCTATTATAAAGTTAAAATCCAAGTGTCTCTTGTTCAAGCAAAAAAAAATTCAGTGACACTTGTTAAAGCATGGAAGACTTCATTCAAGCACATTTTGATAGGTAACAGGCACCACTGCAATGGGGACTTGAAGGGAAAGAGATGGGACTTAACTCCAAACAGAGCAAGGGCAGATGGGAACGTATGACCAAGGAGTAGCACCAGCATTAGTGCCTGGAAACTGCTAAGAGAAAACTTCAAGGATAAGAAGAATTAGAGCTAAACACACCAGATTCTAGCTGAAGATAGGTCAGAGTGCTCAGACATCACCTGGGGGTAGTGGAGGAAGAACCTGGTCAGATACTGACAGCGATCAGACACCGACAGTGAGGGGTTCTTGCCACACTGACTTAGGAGAGTTCTTTGATAAAGCTAGATCTTAGGAGGAAGTTCACAGACAGGTCTAGAAGAAGGTTCATAGCCTGAATAAAATCTGACCAAGCAAGAATTGGTGCCACTCTATGAGTAAGCTTTCATATTTCTTAGAAATTCAGAGCTTTGAAAGCAAATGTGATTATCATTACTATTAGAAACAAAAAGGATGTGCTTTGTTTCCTTAATTGGGGCTGGAGATGTGGGTGTGAGAAAGGTATCTTTTTTTTTTTTTTTTTTTGGTACCAGGGTTTGAACTCAGGACCCTGCTCTTGCCAGGGAAGTGCTTATTCTACTGAGCTAACTCCCTGGCCCTCATGAAGGTATCTTAAGGTGTTATCAATTTACATTTTCAAGTGAATATATATATATATATATATATATATATATATATATATATATATATATAATATTTCAACCATTGACAAATTCTGCTATGGTTCAAGTGTGGTTCATCCTAGAAGGGTTCACATGTCATAAGCTTCAGCCTGAGCTGGTGGTAAGAAGTGGTGGGACCTCGAAGGAGTCAGGCTTACTGTGAGGTCCTGGGATCACCAAGATGGATACCCTTGAATGGAAATGACACACTGCTCATGGGACTGAGTTAGTTCTCGGTGGTGAGTAGTGATAGAAAGAGCAGGGTCAGCCTGCTCCAATCCTGCCCCAGCTTCCCAAGTTGCTCTGGGATCTCCCTCTCTCGCTTGCATTCACATCATGATGCTCTCTGCCAGGGGGTGATGCAGCCCAGGGTTCCTAGCCAGAACCAGCACACTGCTGTGTGGACTGTCAACCTCCATAACTCTGGGCTGACTAGACCTCTTTCCTCAAAAATGCAGACTTTTGTAAAGGTATAGTAATGGAAAATGAACTAATTCGATTCCCTGTTAGATAACTGAGTGTTTGGATTTTTTTCACCTACTTTTAATTCTTCTTCTTGATGAATTCTTCTAAATTATATGTGTAAAGGTAATTTTTTACCCCCATAAAATGACCCCATAGAAGAAAAGACCCACACGAACAATGATTTCACATATTCAGGAGAAAATATACTATGTTTAAATGTGGTTTAATCCAAGAAATCCAGGATTGTTCTACATCAGAAAAAAAAAATTTCTATATAATCTTCATTTTTTTGGAAATAACAATATTTTTTAAAGTTAGAAAAAAATAATTATATAGTTTAACTATTAATATATTAAGATTTCAAACTTAACAAACTTCATAACTCATTAAATTGGCTTAAAAGGTATGAGATTAAGTATATCACCTCCCAATTAAACAGAAATACACACGTGCTCCTGCACACATATGCACACACTTTACAAACTCCTACCCAGGAGATTCTCACAGCTGTACTGGCCCAATGAAGTAAATACAAGAAATGCAAATATTTTAAAAGAAAGTGCAAAATTACTTGAAATTAAGGTGATTTTATAATTAAGAAGTCTAAGATTATATGGGGAAAATTTTACTAAATTATTTTAGAAAATGCATACAGGCATCTGCTTATCATATTAATTTATAAAATTCAACAGCTTTCCTATATAGGTATAATGAAGAAAAATATAGTCAAGCAACTCATTGAAAGTAGAGAAAATTAATAATACATAGGAATAAATGTAATATGAAATATGTAAGAATTGTATTTAAAAATATATCTAGTGGGGAGCATACCGGGAGATTTTGAAAGCATGTTAGTTCTCTTCAATCTATAAACTCAGTATGTTTCCAGTAACAAAAGTAAATAATATTTTTTAATTTTTTAAAAGGATAGTATACCTAAAACGGAGCCCAGACAGGACTTTAGAGCATAGCCAGAAATATCTCCTTAGAAAGGGGACTAGGTCTATCAAATACTAAAATACATTCTAAGACCACAGTTGTCACCACCGTTATTAAAAGAATTTACTGCTAGAAAAATCAATGGGATGAGATAGAGACCATAAACAAAGCCAAGTACATATGAAATCTGGCACGGACTAAAAAAAGGAATGCATTCTAGGCCACTGAGGCAAAGAAGTCTGCTGACCAAGGTATTGGGATACCTTCTGTAACTTAAGAAAAACAAACCTAGATCACTTTCTTCTGGAATGAAAATTAATTTAAAGTGGCTCTAATGTGTAACTTGTTTAAGGTGTAATTGTGTATTAGAAGAAATCACAGCTGGTACGTTCACAGTTGGGAAGTCCTTTTTAAATAAAAACTCAAATCTAGAAACCACAAAAGATTAACAAATACTACCATTATTAAAAAAATAATGTGAAAAGTACCTTAAAAGACAATTGATTAAACTCGCAGAAAACAAGAAGCTTCTTCAACATTTAGAGCGTTTGCAAACCATGGAAGGATGTGGGGTGTGGGCAGTGACAGAGCGCTTGGCTTCCTTGGGTGAGGCCTTGTGCTAGATCCCCAGGATGACCACACACACAGAGACACACAAAATACTTTAAGTGAATAAATAAGTACAAAAGCAAGAGTCTCAGAAAAATGATGAAAAATACTAGCTCCATTCGTAATTTTAAAAATACAAATTATTGTAAGAATAAAGACATACCAATTGTCCCATCTATTCTTATTCAAAGACAACAAATAAAACTGTGAACCCCCAAAGGTGACGAATGACAAGAAGTACATGCTGGCCACAGGCTGATGCAGCCTCTTTGACCAGGAGTGTGACCAAATATGAAATACATACATATAATGATTGGTCCCAAATTTCATTAATAAAAACACATCCTACAATTTTTTTGGGGGTGGGGGGAGGTGGTCCTGGGAAGTGAACTCAGGACCTTGCACTTTCCAGGCAGGCGCTATGCCACTGAGCTCTATTCCCAGCCCCATAACCTACAGTTGTGACTGCACAGATAGACACAAACTGGCAAGAGTCTAAACGTCAGGATAATATCCGCATTATCAGTGAATTGTTAACCAGGAATCCATAAAACTGGACAAGTCCACATAACATGTGAGAAAATCTCCAAGATCTATGATTGGGAAAGAGGAGACAGCATACTAACTTTCATGATTTCATGGACCCAGATGAGGATACAATAGAGTTAGAAATTAAGGAAGGAGAGCAGACAGAGAAGTAGCACACCACCACTTAGCACTGACCAGAAAGCTATATGGTGAACACTAACAGGAAACAGCAGTTGATCTTACCACATGATAAAGCTAGAAAGCCTCAGTGTGTGAAAGGCCATCTATCTGGTGTGACTTTTTGAGTATTGGAGAGTTGGAACTGAGTCCACCTTGGTTGTCGGAAGTCAACACGGGGTAGATATCAGGAACTATATTCTTGCGTTGGTGCAAAGGAATGGGAAAGACTTTCTTCCATCATCTGAAGGCTGCAGAGGGGAGACACTGGAGTCCTGACCTCCTCCCAGTTCTTACCCTGAGGATAATAGCAATGTTTTCTATTGCTCATAGTCATAAGTCATAAATTAGAATATTGAGCAAGTCTCATATTCTCAGATCTTTGGAAAGACTGTAGCATTCAAAAAGAATGGGCTGGGCTGACGAGATAGCTCAGCAGACGAAAGTTCCTGTTTAGGCAAGTTTAGGCAAGTGTAGGGACCACAGTTCCATCCACAGCACCACATGCCACACCATCCCTGCCCCCCAGGGTAGGCTGAGCTGGTCCCAGAGTCGGGCACAGAGTCTAGGAAATCACACCTGTAATCCCTGTGCTGGGGGAGGGCAGCTGAAAATAGGATCACTATGAGTCTGAGCTGCATAGTGAGACTGCTGCAACACACAAATATAATTTTTTTTAAAAAGAACAAACTTAGAGCTCAGAAAGAAAAGTAATTTAAACTTTGTTTATTGTACATATATGAGGCTAACTGAAGTTCACTTTAGAAAAATCAAATTCACATATAAAGAGCAGAAAGCAGAAATTACTTCACTCTGGCCACTCAAAAATTACTATTTTTTATTGTTTAGCATACATCTCTCCATACTTCTGTCCATGCATAAACAAATACGTATGTGGATAAATGGTTCATTGTATGTGAGAGCTTGCAACTTGGACTTTTCAACATATTACAATATCCGTCAATATCAGAAAAGCGAATAGAGGTCAAGACCAGGGAGAAGGCCAGTAGTCAGTTTTAAAATATTATTTAATTACTTATTTTTGTCTTTTTCAGACAGGGTCCCACTATGCAGTTCAGGCTGGCCTTGAATTCACCTTTGTAACCCAGGCTGGTCTCAAACTCGCACCTATCCTCCTGCCTCAGCCTCCCAAGAGTTGGGATTACAAGTGTACACCACCATGCCTGGCCCAAAATATTATGTATTGTATTCCCTGTGTCATGCCATGGGAAGGGGCAAAAGAAGGTGATGGGGCTCACTAGTGATCTCGGATGTGGACAGATGCGCAGATAGGAAAACAAGCTGATCTAGTATTTGAGGGAAGAACAGTAGAAGGAGTGAACAGTGAGCCCACAGGTGCTGATTTGGGCTCTCGTGGACATGTTTGAAGGACAGCAAGAAGGCCAGTGTGCCTGGGCCACCGTAAATAAGGACAGAATGTAGTGGACAGTGAGGTTGGAGAGATTGTGGTATGTCCTCAGCTGTTTTAAGGACTTTGAGTCTTGTTTCAGGCAAGCGTTTTCTTTGTTGTTGTTGTTGTTGTTGGTACAGGGAATCAAACTTAGGACCTTGTGCTTGGCAGGCAGGCACTTGTATCACTGAGCTCTATTCCCAGCCCTGAGTTTTATATCAGTGTGATAAAATTCCATGGAGGGTCTTGAAGAGAGAAGTGGAATGATATGATATATGTGCCTATGGGGAACAGCAACATTATAGGACACAGTTGGTCCCAGCTCTTTCAACTGATCTTTCAAAGTTCAACTAAGAGCTTAAACAGCAACAAGTTTTCCCACGAGGCTGACCACAGCACAAGATAACTGTGCATCTATGAATTGGTCTCGAGCTGAGCCAGACCTCTGAGTCACAGCACCTCACACAGTGCACTTTCTCAAGGCTAAACTGTACTGCAGAGAGGAAAATCATTTAAGAATAAAATTAAAGTTGGATAACTTAGCCTTTCCCAAGCTCCACTGAGAATTTTATGCAAGAGAGTGGAAAATGGTTTCTATAAGCCCTGTGCATTTCTTATGTCTTAAGTGAAGTGGAAGATTTCCTAATTTGGTGAAGGATAACTGAGAAAGTAGCCCCTACTCTAAGTCATTCCTATCCTGGGGCTCAAGCTACCATCTGTTTTACTGAGTGCATGACAACAAATAAAGGAAATATTTTTTCCTACCTAATGTCAAAGAACAATCATGAAACCAGAAAAAGCATACATCTAAAACTAATTTAAATTTGGTTTATATTCTAAAACAAAAGTAAATTCACAAGGGCTGAGGGGATAGCTCAGTGCCCTAAGCACCTGCCAGGGAAGTGCAAGGTCTGGAGTTCACTCCCTAGTACCACATGCCACGCCAGCTGAGACTCTGTACCAATAATAATAATAATTAATAATAATAATAATCCATCTATGCTGTAAATGATTTTATCAAGGTATTATTCACATAAAATGATGTTTACAATTTGATTGATTTTGACATGTGCATAATCCATAGTTATCACCGTAACCAAGATAATGAACATTTTTATCACCTCTAAAGTCTTGATTATACTTGCTTGCAATCTTTGTTTCCATAATTCTGCATATTACCATGAGCTGGCACTATCAAGTGATATGTAGTTTCTAGAATTTAACATAAATCATAAAGTATGTGATCTTTTCCACCTAACTTTCTCCTTCAAAATAATGATTTTGAGATCATTCCTGTAGCAACATATATTGATAGCTCATTTTTTATTTCTGAGCAGTATTCATTCCAGGGAATATATTACAGTTTGTTTACCCCTCCAGAACCATTAAAATTAATATTGGTGGCTAAGTCTTTGAGTGAAATCAGTGCTCATCACAATAATGAGATTTTTTTATTCCTAATGCACACTTCTAAGCCATCCTTTGAAATGTCTATACAAACATATATTTCTAAAAGTTTACATGAAGTAAAAGTGAAGAAAAAAATCAAAGAGGTGAGAAGATAAAGAGGGTGATGGGGCTTACTAGTGATCTTGGATGTGGACAGATGCTCAAACAGGAAAACAAGCTGATCTAGCATCTGAGGAAAGACAGTAGAAGGAGTGAACAGTGAGCCCACAGGTGCTGATTTGGGCTCTCGTGGACATGTTTGAAGGACAGCAAGAAGGCCAGTGTGCCTGGGCCATTCCATAATGTGCTGGACAGAATGTGCTGGACAGTGAAGTTGGAGAGATCATGGTATGTCCTCAGCTGTTTTAAGGACTTTGAGTCTCACTGCAGGCAAGTGGTTTTTTTGTTGTTGTTGATACAAGCACTCAAACTCAGGACCTTGTGCTTGGCAGGTAGTCACCTGTACCACTGAACTATATTCACAGCCCTGAGTTTTATTTCCATGACCTACACAATTTGTTGACCTAGACAATTTAGCAACTTAATGAGATCCTGTCTCAAACTTAAGAAGGCCAGAGGTGAGGGCTGGAGATATAGTTCAGTGAAAAGATCCTGGAGAGCTAGAACTAGAGCTGGAGCTAGAGATGCAAGAAGAGTAAGAGTGAGTGCAGGAGTGAGGTGTAGGGAGAGGAGGAGGAGGCTGGCCAAACATTGATATAATGAGGCCAGTTAGGAGACCATGGCAGTCCTTTAACTTAAAGGTATCAGAAGTTAGGGAGGCAAGAGAGGAAGGGTGTGATGTGATCAGATCTTTGTCTCTTAGGCTGGGCTTAATAAGTGTTATTAAAACACAGGACCAGAAGATGTGGAAGTGATTAAGGCCTCTTACGGTTTGTGTCTAGCTGTCATGCCCCAAAGCCTCATGCAGTCATGGGGCCACTTGTGCAGTGTGTGATTATTGTGGGTATCGGTGCTGTGCCCACCCCGGAACAGGAAATTTGCTTTACAATGTGTGGGGGGAAGAAGGGATAGCCAGCTGCCTGAGCTGCTGCCACTCCCTTTGGCTCTTGCTTTTGTCCGTGGCCATGAACGGTTGTGCTTGGCCATGTGCATGTGCCACTCTGCCTTGGGGCCAGCTGAGTATGGCCTGAAACCTTCACTAACTACGAGCTAACTAAATCTTTCCTTCCTCCACTCTGGGTGTTGCATATTTTGTCCCAGAAATGAGAGAAGAATAATTGAGACAAGGTCCCTCTGCATTATGTCATCAGAGCAAGAGAGCTGGCAGAGTGTACAAGGTCAACTATGGCTATCTATTGAGATTTCTATTAAGTGAAGGCAAATTAGTTCTGAATGCTATGTTGATGTCAGAAATATTTAAATAAGATGGTTTTTGTTTGATCAACAGGAAGCTTTTTGGTAGATTTAGATTTTTTTTGGTAGATTTAGATCTTTTTGGTAGATTTAGATCCCAGAACTGTGATCATTTTGTCAAAAAAGAGACAATGCTCGTTGGAAACTAACTGCAAATGAAATAACCTTCAATTAAGGTTTTAACAACACATTCCATTCTTAAGACACACTTGGCTGTTGCACTGGTCAAACAGGTAAATGAAATTAGGATGTGGTAATCAATGATTCAGATACTTAAGTGCTACAGAAATAACCACAGGATGGTATCCAGTGTTCCTGGACCCACTGGAAAGACTCAAGCCCAGATTTTGACTACTGCCTGACTTTTACAAGTTCTGCCTCTAAACTGGTAGGTCATAAGAACCTTTGAGGTGTCCAGAGATTCATGTTTGTTCACAGCAAATATCAGATAACCCTCAACTTTTTCTTTTTTTTTT